>JAXGGA010008807.1:0-54768 GCA_038373865.1 Uloborus plumipes
CCAACTTGATGGACACTTAAAATTTAGAACCAGAAGTTTTGCAAAATCGAAGAGAAAATCATAATCAGAGTATCATTTAGTTTTTTTTTCCCATTTACTTTATTTAAGTATTATACTCCCATGTTTGAGGGGGGGGGGGGGCAAGGGGAAATGTAGGCCCACTGTTAAAATTTTCAATGTTTGGGTCTTTATTTTTTCCGAAACAGGGACGAAAATCTTGAGAAAGATTATTTCAGTTTTCGTTACTGGTTGCCCACTAATGCAGCCAGAATTACCGTCTGGAAGGAATTTTTTTGTCAAAGCAATCTTTAGGATTGCCAATAATGTTAAATGCTAGGCCTCTAAAAGGTGTACTACCCCCTCCCGCGGACGCCATATTTTAACCTGATCTTCTCCCTCCATGATTGTTGCATTACTAAAATAATAATTCTGACAAGTGTGGCATCATAAACCATGCTATTTTAACACGTTTAAAGATCAGACCTTTTGTTGGCTTTCACTGGAAAAAAATTTCTGAGTCATGCTATAGATCAGCATTTACCAGGACTACTAGTAACCTGTCTGATGTAACCCTAGTCTGATCTCTTGCCCCAAAAGAGATCAGAGGTTCTCCTACCATTTACTTTACTATTCCAAATTTTAATTTTTTCAATTACATCCATTTTATTCTGGCTCTCTTATGAACCTTTTTCAGGCATAAATTTTGTAATTATATGTCACTGCTTATTATGTTAAAAAATAATTTTAACTAGAAAATAATTTTTTCACAAAATCTTTCTCATTGTAAGAGAAAGATAAAAGACCATCCGTTTATCTTGTGTAATGCAGTGAAAAGTACATTTTTATAATAAAATATGATTTTTAGCTCAGAATTATATTTTTTTTCTTCCCAAAGCAAAGATTTCAACTTTTGAGCGCTTTTTTTCGAGCATATGTCAGTCACAACATATCATAGAGAAATTAAATGCTAAATGCAAAAAACTAAAACTCTCTCATAATGCATAAGAAGGAAAAATACATCATTAATTCATGTTTTAAAACTATTTTACATTACGCAGTTTGTGTAGTACTTGACTACATCATAGATCTATCAACGGCGGATACAAGGAAGGGTATGGGGGCGATCGCCCCTCCCTTGAGGGACTCTTCTCCAGCAGTCTTTAGATTTTGAAGTTCAAAAAAGGCAATTTTTTGTTGATCTTTGATGATATTAAGGGAAAAGGTAGGGATGCGGCGCTGTGATCTCGAATTTTTTTCGAAATGGAAGACTAAAATATTTGTAATCAACATGTGTTAACACGGATGCATGGCGAAAAAACTGGGCAAGTAAGAAAAAATACATCAATCGCCCCTCCCTTGGAACTTTTCTGGATCCGCCCTTGAGATCTATGGACTATACATTGCTCAAGAATGTGTTTGTACTTATGAGTTATGACAAACATAAGATTACTTAAGCTTATGCTTATGATCGTCTTCAATACATTCTTTTTCGCTTTTTTTTTTACCTTTGAATTCTTTCAACTTTTGTCATTGTAATATAACTTATTCCTGATTGAGCAAAGATATTTGTTTTAAGTTTTTTTTTTTTTTTTCAACTTTTTTTCTCTTTTTCCTTGTTCCTTTTATATTTAATTTTTATTTAATTTACATGATTTTTATTTATTTTGTTGTTTGCTATTTTTTGCTTCAGTTGTGTTTTATAATTTTAATAAATGCGTTTTACATGAATATTTTTTTCCTTGGCTTTTCGTTCTTTTTTTTTTTTTTTTGCAAAGAGTGATTTATTTCTTCCTATATTTTAGATGTCAAGTTGGTTAAAGGCAAAGTTCCTAATGCGATTGCAAGTTTTACCCTGAAAATAACTTAGTTAAATATGCAACATTTCAGCAACTTCTCAGATTTAATATTTGTAATTCCCTCCTTCTTCTCTCTCGCTCTTACTCCTTGTTAATTAATGTTAATGTCAGCGATTTGTGGAAGCACACTCCATTTTTATTTTGATGGATTGTAAAAATTTTAAGAAGTTTTTGTTTGCCTCGTGTTTCGTCACGTATTTTTAATCTCAACTACTTCATATAAGGCCTCAAAATGCAGAATTTTACGCCTTATTTTTTTAAAAAAATTCCCGGTGGGTAAAACCCCCGGATTCACCGAAATTAGGGATAATCAACAGTCTACACCCTACTTAAAAGAGATCACTGCATCGCTCTTCTAATATCCATACCACTACAAAGTCAATCCATTGAAGAACAAGAAAATGTAGCCAGAGCATTTAAATAACGAGAAAAAACACGGGGGACTTAATCAGGGAAAAAGACACACGAAATGAAAAGAATCCTGTTCTGATGCTGAAAATTTAATCAGGACTAAGGGCTTGTAATAGTTCAGTGCTCCATTTAGTCCAGGCCCAGCATTTTAAGTTTTTACAGGGGGGGGGGGGGTCAAAGGGTGGAAAAGCAATTAACTTCATCGGAAAGCAACAAAAACCACGCCTACTTGTATGTAAATGCATTGATTTCTCACCCCCCCCCCCTGACCCCCTAAATGACGGTCCTGGTTAAATCTAAATCCGACCCTCGTGATAACTAGCAGCTAATTGAAAAAAAAGAAGAAATTGTACGTGCAATTCATCGGAATAGTAATAGTAAGAGCGAATATTTCTCTTATGAAAAATCTAGGGGGGAGGGGTGTCAAAAGCTCCACCAGCACTTCTGAAATGTTTGACCTGTGCCCCACCAAAACTTTTGGTCACGCTACGCCTATGCTCCAGAGACTATTCGTATATTCCCGTAGTGTGTTGAGACTTGAAGAAATCCTGAACGCAGGCCGTCAGATTTTCCGTAGCGTATGGAGACCCCCTTATTTTGAAGGATTTCTCAAGGCCTGTCTTTGAGGTTTTCTTCAAGGAATGTCTTCGGATTTTCCGGAGCATGTGGAGGGCCCATTAGGCCCTTCAAAATAACCCTTTCTGAAGCTCTAAAAAAGTAAGAATAAAAAAAGACAAGAAGTAGCGAATAAGAGTTTTATTTGTTGATTTTTCCGCTTGAATATAAGAAATAGTAACCGAAGCTAATTTTTAAAACCATACATTTGTGTTTTTATTGATTTTTTTTAAATTCGTTTTTAAGTTTATCGCTTGTGTGACATTCAACAGTATCTTTTCTGAGAACAAAACAATAACAAATATGACTAGGTAGCAAATAATTCTATGTTTAAAAATATACATCAGCCATTATACAACGTTCACGACTTGGATTATTTTCTCTCACTCAAATGCTTTTATACAAAAAAAAAAAAAAATCTGCCTCTCTTTTATTCTAATGGCACGATGACTACCTACAAACATAATCAAACACATGTACAAGATTCTATTCTAATATTTGGAATTATTTTTCTGGAAAAATATCCCTTTTCGTCTAAATAACCGATCGTTATGTGCCCTAACTCCTTATGTGTACAATGAAGCGGCAGACGCAAGTTGCAGTTTCGTCGTTCATTGGCAAAATTTGCGTTAATATTGCGGACCATCATCATGATGTATTCGTAGTCATTTTGACTTCTGCTGAGATCTACTACGCATTTTCCGACGCATAAATTTGCTGCGACATAGGTTGGTTGCAAGATCCAGTTCCAGCCGATGTCTTCAAAAGTTACGTTGAAAGGAACCAAACAACAAGAACTGTTGGCTTCACATTTACTGGGTGTGCTTCTTCGTTTTCGAACTGTCAAATGTTGCCGTGCTGTCACCAAAAGGAAAGGTTTCTCGTCAGGTGTTATGTCAGTATTTAAACCTGAAAAAGAAAAATTGTACAAGAGTTAAGTCATTTATTGCTTTTAAATTGATTAAAGTAAGAAATATCTGTAAATTGGCAAAACCACACAAACCAATATCAAATTTTAACCAAATTTAATTTATTGATTAATTGATTGCAAATGCTGAACATTTGTGCTTAAGGCCCAATTTGTGCTCAAGCTATTTTCTTCCTAGCTCTGCAGTACTTTTTAACAATATCCTCTATTTAAATATTTAATTGTCGTTAGTAGTTTCGGAGTGCAAAAAGCAGTCTGGGGAATCTACCACTCTGATTCTATAGAGATGGTCTCGCGTCCGGTGAGACCTCTAAAGAGAGCCACTGCTTACTTGGATTAACAATCTTTCCGTTTTCCCCCAGACAGAGGCGCATTTGGACGTAAGGCCGCCCTGGGGTTTTGAAACTGGCCGCCCCCACCCTTGAGGTGTTGAATTTCAGAGTTAATTGAAAAAAAAAAAAAAAAACTTTTATTTACTTGACATAAAATGTATTTTCAAGGTAAACCGTGCAAAGCCTGGCCACAGCTAGTTAAACATGAAATTGGTTGCAAAGAAACTAACAACGTAAAGAAGGCACAAATAAACAGGGATACTGCAGACACGTGTTTCGGCGTTACAAGGAACGCCTTTTTCAATGCAAAAAAAATTGTGAGCTTATGGATGCACAGACATCCGACAAAAGCAACAGATACAGATACAGATTGTGGTTATTATTCGGTACAAAGCGTGAGCTCTTTTGCCGGGTATGAAGGTGGGGAGATTTGAGTGGTTCAGACATTGAAGGTGTGAAGGACGGGGATAAAAAAAGGAGTCTTTTCAGGGCCACACACTGTACAATATTTACAAGACATTATGAACAATGAAAAGGACTATGTACAAGATTAAATAATGGTAAAAGCAACGGAAACAGAAGCGAACAGCTTAAAAAGCAAACATAGCGGATTGCCTGAACACCAATAAAAAATTTTAAGCCAAAAAAGATCCAATGGGAAAATAAAGATTGAACCGAAGCTTTCTACCAGGTACGAAATGGAAAGAAAGAATTCGATTGGAGACAATATAAGCCAAAAGGCAAACATAATAAAAAACACCCAGCTTAACTGTTAACCGCAAGAACAAGTAAGAGCAGAATGAAAGAAAGCGAATCGGTAAATGAAGAAAACAAAAAGGGAAAATAAAGACAAGTATAAAATAGGAAAAATGCCAGCAAAATCAAAGGAATAAATCAGAAAGGGAAAAGGCAAAAGAATACATAAGGACGCCAAACAGCACAAAAATAAGGAATAGCATTGAGATCGTTGACTAAGTCAAAACTGTTTTTCAAAATATGGAAGGATTCCCAAAAATCAAGATCTGATGGGTTGGAGAATTTTTGACAATTTGAAAAGAATTAAAATCGAAAGAATGATTCTTTTCCCAACAATGTTGCGCAATACTAGACTTATTCAATTGTTGCTTTTTCACATAATTCTAATGCTCCTTTGAGCGGAATTTCAAAGCACGTCGCGTTTGTCCGATATAAAAGAGATTGCAATTGCAATTAATTTTATAAATACCACAACTGTTGAGAGAATGAATGGGATCTTTAAGAGAAGAGAAACATAGTTTATTCGTAGGGGAGAATACCACTTGGAAATTGAAACGTTTGAAAATCTTAGCAACCTGATAACTCACAGAGGGAAAGAATGGCAAAACAACCAAATTCTTTCTAATGAAAGTTCTCTTAACAACAGTTGTTTCGGATTTGTTAGAAAGTTTTTTTTAAATGGAATCAATCAAACTATGAGGATAGTTTCTATCAAGAGCCACAGCTTTAAGATAATTGAGTTCTGCTTTAAGAAGTTCAGGTGAAGAACAAAGATTAATAGCACGCTGAACAAAAGAATTAAATGCAGCATATTTTTGACTAGGAGGGTGAGATGAAAGTCGATGAGGAGGTAACGAGACAGCAAAAGGTTTGCGATAAACGGTAGTTTCAAAGCCGAATTCTGTACGAGAAACTAAAACATCAAGAAAGGGAATGCAATTATCCTGTTCTTTCTCACAAGAGAATTGAATATGAGGATCTATAGCATTTAAAAGTTTAGTTTCTTTGCATCTATAGCACAAAGGTATTTGCAAATTTTATGAAATTGGTTGGTTGTAAACAACCAGCCTTACCAACTTATCTTCTTTTCTTTTTTTTTTCACCTGCGGTTCAATACTTTTGTATTAAAAATCCCACCAGCATTCCAGTGTTATTAAATAAAGAACAGTATTTAATTCAATTAATTGATGTAATTCTCGCGGCCAATCTGCCCTGCTGTCTTACAAAAAAAAAAAAAAAAAAAAAAGGTTTTCACTTTGTATGGAAAAAGGACTATAGCCCTGGGCTATAGTCCATTAAGCCCATACGAAAATACGGCCACTGCCCCCAGAGTCCTCCATCTCTTACAGTACGTTGCAAAAGTTTAGACACAATGCAAATATGTTTCATAAAAAGAACACTATTCAGCGAAAACCTTACTAATTTCTACTGTAGGTGTCGGTAGACAATATGGTCCCAAGTACGAGTCTGGAGTAAAATATTACCGAAACAAAAATAGGAAAATACAAAAGATAATTTTTTGCTGTGGCAAGATTTTAGACACAAGTCAGATTTTATGCAAATATCTCTTGAAATGGGATTGGTGGAGGGAAGGCGGGATTTTGCCTTCGACTTTAAAGTGCAGAGATTGCTGAATGAATATTCAAAATCTCTAGAGTTCTCGTGTGAAGAAGATGAGAACTGGTGGCCGAAATATGAAAATGAACCCACTTTGCTATTTTTTCGTCTTTTAAATCGGCCCTAGTATGGTAGTACATTGTTTTTTCTTCGTGGAGAGAATTTTCGTGGAGAGTCATTCAGACTAGAGTATCGATCAAAAAGGTCAAGAAAAATTAGATTTCTTAAGGGTGAAGGAATTGAAAAAACGGCCCGAACTAACAATTCGCCCCTTTATCCTACAAAGCTTCAACTCAAAACAGCACGTGACAGCATAAGATAAACAACTGAATCGGGATGCATCAAAAAACAAAAAAATTGTGCTTGGGACTTTTCGGGAATAGTTTCCCAAATAAGCCAGAATTTAATTGGAAAATCAGCACATGCATCATCGTGACTGAAACATGGTTACTTACTCTGTTGAAAATTATAAAAATTTGGATGGCCTAGATGGATCATAATTCTAGCATGACTTGAGAAAAGATCCGATTAGCATATGTCATAAGTGACATAAATTATTACTTACCATTTATTTCAACTATGCAAGTTAAAGTTTCATTAATGGCGTTGTCTTCAACATAATACGGCAGAACTATTTGCTTCCAATCGCCTGCCAGCCCGTTCGCAATGATCTCCTTTATGTCCGATAAGGTGTTGTTTTCGTCATTCGAGAATTTGATTGCAATGAATGGAAAGACGTCGGAAATATTTTCTGTTATTTTATATCGAAGTTCCAGCTTCTCAATGTTCAAATGAGATGGTAATGCAAATTCAAACTTTATGCAGTCGGTGATGTTTGTTTTCGAGCAAGAAGAGTTAACTGAAAACAAAAAAAAAGTTTGATTAATTACAGAAGATGGAAGGAGGAAATTGTACCCGTGAAAAAGTAAGCACAGTGTCTGCAGAAATGAGTTCTTGGAACATTTCTAGAAAAACGCGTGTGTAATTGAAGGGCTTGGAGGATGAAGGGACTATGTTACATTTTAAAAAATGAACACTCTGTACAATGGTAAGCAATAGATACAGGTAAGCAAATAAAACTTGGTACATCAAACAGTAGATGTCAATAGACCAATTTTATACGCACACTAATGACAAAACCAGAAAACAATAAATCTGCAACAACTGCAGCAATAAAACTTTGAACTTTAATTACTCGCAATTTCTGTTTTGTCGCTTAACCCCTTCATCTCCCAAAAGCCCTTCATTTCAATTCAAACAATATGGAACATACCCTATTTCAATGTTAGAATTTGACGCTTTATTTTCAGCCGAAATCAAATAAGCTAGCTTATAAGTATAATGCACGACAAAAATATAAGAAAAACAAACAAGAAATATTTGCAGTTACTGCGTTTACCTTTTCATGGAAGGGTAGTTCTTTGATGCTGTAGAAAGTCTTTTGAAAGATCTCACATGTGAAAAATGCAACACAGTAATTTTTTGGAAACTAGGTTGCTCCGACCACTGCTCGCTTCGCTCGCCAACCCCATTCTCCGCTTGTGACGGCCGCAATATAGGGAAACGATATAGAGTTCGGTGAGCAAACCAGCAGAAAATTTTCTAATTGAAAACCTAAATTCACCTCTGTAAGCTATCTTTAATGACTTTAGTGGACAAATAAGAATACTGCCGTGCTAAGCTCAACATAACTGGTATCTGCAGACTATCTCAAACTGAAATATTGCCGTTTAAAGTTTTGAGCCTCCATGTATTTGATTAACGGGTTACTTTTTCAGAATTTTTAAAAAAATATTTTCCCATCTCAAATGACCATAAAATGTTGCATTTAAGTAAAATAAGAGACAAAGACCCACCCGGTGACAATAACTCAATTTTGTTAAAAAGTGCGGATACGACTTTTTTGCTTAGCACGGTAGAATAGCTCCCAGTATGGATTTCCTATGCATGGCAATAAATAAATAAATAAATGATGCCTTACTTTCGTAGTTTCATGAAGTGTCAGGGAAATAACAACTAAAAAAACACCTTTACGAAGTATTATTTCTCTTCTAAATTACCATGCTAAAAAAAATATTTTCCTTTCCAATTTTAATGCAAGAGTACAACTCGTGGTTTAAAATCCTACAATCTGTTTTGATTTTTATTCTTGGATAATTTGAATCAAATCAAAATTAACCCGGTGAAATAGCAAGATCGAACCTATGATCTCAGCGTTTCTAGCGCGACTCTCTATCCAATCACGCCAATACATCTCAGTTTTTGGATGCTATTCATTTGAATAATTTTTAATAAAAAAACAAAAGAAAACTGTTTTGTCTTGAATAGAAATTGTTTTTTAGCACAAAAAAAAAACAATTTTAGGCAGTGGGTCTACTTTTGTCAATAGAGAGCATAATAACTTTAAAATGAGGGGTAAATCATGGAATTTTATAAAGAATAAAGGAAGCTCTTGCATGGTTACAGAAAAAGTGGCTGCAGATATAATATATAAGATTAATAATAAGAGTTTCGAATTTTTTGGTTTTTAACAGAAAACCGTGTTAGCGCATTAGTCATATGATTATGCGACATGTAAAAGAATCCTTGGGCATTCTCTTGACTTTAAGTACTCTTGGCAAAATAAAATCCCTAGAGTTGTTTCACATCGAAGATGGGCCAGGTGCCTCAATGTAGTGGGAAACTGGACGTCGAAATTTACTATGTCAGAGACATCCGCTCCTTGATGGTGACACGTGAAAGACTGGATTGGATGCTCTGTTTAGATGTATCATTCAAGTATTTATTAGTCTGTGAGGTCTGCAAAGGCTTATAATCTCTACTGCAGCCTCATTAGAAAGCAGGGGTACCCACAGGGGGGGGGGGGGTGGATTACGGCGCAAGCTGCGCCATCAAAATTTTCGGGGGAATTTTCTAAAACTAATTTATTTATTTGAATTATTTATTAATTCATTTTTTTCATTTAAATTATTCACGGTTTTTTTAATAAAAATGATTCATTAATTTATTTTTTTAGTTTAAATTATTTCTTTTATTTCTTAATTATTTTTTTTATGTATTTTTATTTATTATTATTTTTTTTTTTTTTTGTCCGCATGTGTGTACGCTTGGAATGTCTAGAAGGGAGAAAAACGATTCTATTTTGCTCATAATTCGAACTTTTACAAAGTTAATAATATATAAAAATAATAGTTAAAATTTTAAAAAATAATAGTTATAATTTTAAAAAATAAATAAATAATATTTAAAAAGATTATTAAAATAAAAAAGAGAGGTAAAAATAAAATTAAAAAGCACAAGAGGGTTGCGAAAAATGGGGGGGGGGGGATTTGTGCCATTGAGCTTGGGTGGATGGGCACCCCTGTTAGAAAGGAAGGGGAAAAAGGTATTTTTGAATGTAGGCTTTTCTGGGGAAAAAACATAAATTTCATTGCCTCTGCTCAACTAATCTTTATAACAGAGTTTTATTTTGATTTTTCTTTCTTTTTCCACGATTTTATGTTTAATTTAACTCAACGAAGCAATGCTATGTGTTATGTCATGGTGTACTAAGAATATGATTTGGAAAAAAATCAAAGCTAGTGTGGACGATAAATTTAATCGCCTGAATATTTATCACATCAGAAAATCAAAAGTGTTAGAGGTATTTGTCAATCACTGGCAAAAAAAGGAGGACTAGAACAAAGAACGACTGTGTAACTTAACTGTAGAACCAGGTCAATACTTTTAGAGTTGGAAGAAGCTTGAATCTTGAAAGTTTCTCACTAGAAGGTCCTGTATAAGGGCATATAAAAACTTGACTTTTTGCGCGGTATTCATCATTTAAAAAATTCCTATGTTTCCATTTTCTTTTCTGTTTTTGTTATTGACAGTTCAGGAAAGACATAAATGCCTATTCCAGGTCTGGCAAGATTTCCAAAATTTCCAGAGCAGTTCTTTTTTTAAAAAAAGCCGAAATCTACCAAACGAAGAAAAACGAAGAACTTTATCGTAAAAATTAAAAAATACGCAACGTCAGTTGATTTTAAATCTAGCACTTATTGAAAGCATTTTAGCAGTTAAAAAATATTTAATGACAGAATCTGCATGAGTAAAAATATTTTATTATTATGTCAAGAGGCACTTTCAAAAATGAAAATTTCTCAGAATATAATAAAAATTTGAATTGTATGCAAATAATTTTTATCATTAATGTTAATGTTTTTCGAAATGTATCTCTGAAGTTAGAAATTTTACTCCCTTTTATGACAGTATTTTTTGCTTCATTTACTCACTGCTTCTACGCAAAAATTATTTCGTTTAATTCGTAATTTATCTTAAAATTAGAGGTCAACATTTGTCGAGATTGTGATTATAAAATATCTTTACGTTGCTGATTCTAATCTTAGGGGTATCCGATATCATCAAACGAGAAATATGTTGGTATGTTCGTTTTTTAGCTGATTTCTCGTTAAAGTTGAAAGAAAGACGAAAAAAGCATTGAAAGTGACTTGATGCATCTAAAAAATATCGCAAACTCCGAAAAAAAAGCAGAAATAAATAAAATAATTAAATAAATACCGAAAAATTAAAATTAGGGTTTTAAGATGGAGAAAATGTGTGTGTGTGTCTGTCTGTTGGTCATTCCACACTTCTCCTCCCTAAACCCTTTTTGAATGAACAGTCCGATTTGAACAAACTTTTCTTGGTTCGAAAGAATTTGGTGAGGACATCTCATTCCCATGTTTGACTTGTCGATTTGAACATGTTTTTGTTCAACTTTGAACCCTTCAAGAAATTTGTCTCCCCTAATAACTTTCGAGTGAACAGTCCGATTTCGACAAACTTTTTTTTTGTTCGAAAGACGTCGGCGGGGACACCTCGTTCCTGCATTCGACTCTTTCATTCGAACAGTTTTTCGTCCTACTTCAACTGTTCAAACAACCTGTCCGCCCTAATCAAAATAAGTGAAAATCCGATTTGAACAAATTTTCTTTGCTCGAAAGATCTCGGCAAGAACACCTTACTCCCGAATTTGACTTTTCGATTTGGACAACTTTTCCTTCAACTTTAGCCGTTCAAGCAACCTGTCCACCCTTATAACTTTTGAATGAACAGCCCGAACAAACTTATTTTTCTTTATTTGTATAGACTTTTCTTCGTTCGTAAGACCTCGGCGGGAACAAATCATTCCTGTATTTGACTCGGGTTACTTAGAATGACTTCGTACTATAGTCGTGTTAACGCTACAAGTTAAAAGAAATCACTTTCCCGTAAAAATTTTTGCTGATAAATATATGATCTAAAGATTAAGCTAGTAACATCAAAGTGCAAATGATTAATTTAAGCATGAATCTAAACTGTATTCCAATTTTGATGTTTGAAAACTGGTTTCTGGTAAACTGAATGCAGGTTTCTCAGAAATCATTTTGTTCCGAGCCCCAAGTGGCACTGATCCTAGAGTAATTTATTCAATTTTCGCTTCCTCTCGAACTTCTAGACTAGAAAGTTGAAGCTTAAGTTTTCCATTTCCCTTAAAAGCTAGATTTTCACTACAGGGATGACAAAGTCATGATACTTCACTGTTCACTCTACTCGTGACGTTTTAGTGACTATCCAACTTCTCTTCTTAGTTTTCTCTCTCTTCGTGTTATATTAGTGTCTTTCCGACACTGTTAAATCTACAGGTTGCATATGCCACCTTTAAGGGTGAAAAGTTGTAGCACCAGCGGCACCCCATGAATTTGTCACTTGCCCACTATGGCACCCAACGTTGGGGGCCCATGGCAGCTTATGGCAGCCTAATATCACCTTCAAGTGTGCCATAGGGAGTCAGGTGGCATCCTTCAGGGGGGTGGCGCTGGTGCTACAACTTTTCACCCTTAAAGTTGAATGCAGGTGCTACATGCAACCTGTAGTTTTAACGGTGAACCTCCCTCTCAGTGTCTACAATTATTGCTTTTGTCAATTTTCATTTCTCGATCACTCAACTTGAATGCTCAGTCTTTGGTTCTCAGACAAATGGGGAAAACAGCAGAAAGGAATATTTTAATAGCGATAAATGATTGAAAATGGCTTATGCTTGTCTGCGTAAACATGAAGCATAGGAAACACAAACTTTCATTTTGAAATTTAATCAAACTCTTTAAAAATAACTAACAAATACTGTTCGTCCGTGAAAGCCGCGCCTAGCACTCGCGAACCATTCCACTTGAAAAAGGAGTGATGGGTTGTAAGTGTTTTCCGACATTTTCAATTTAAAACTTGCATTTGTTATTCTTTTGACATATTCAACTAAACTAATGATTTTTACTTAAACTAATGTATTTGAAATTAGCATCGTTCTACGTTGTTTGATATGGCTCAAAATGCTTCTTATTATTCTTCCCCTTATTGTCTTATTTTACCTATCACCCCTATTTTGGTAAGATCGGGGAAGACCTGACGCATGCGTAAATACGCGGAAGGTTTTACCTAAGAAAATAAGACAGTAAATAGATTTTAAGGAAACACAAAAATTTCTTGTTTGAAATTCAATGTCACTTACCATTCTCAGCTTCCACCACTTTTACAATCGAGTTTATTTCGTCCTCCTTCTCGGTCATCACCATATCCCTAACTTTCTTTGATGGAATCTGACCAGAAGCGGGTACCACTGGCGGAGCTTTCAGGTGCAGTTCCTCAAGAATCGTATCCTTGATGGATTCTGTGCGAAGCTGGCCCAGCAGTTGCTCAACGTCTACGCCACCTTCTACATTCTCCAGACTAGCTTCTGAAACCCTATTAGGAAGACTGTTCGCAAGACTCGTTACTCCGAGGAGGAAAAGCAGAAATCTCGCAGAACATAGACGGGTCATAGTTTTTAAAACACAATTTAATTCATTTGCATGCCCAAGTTTTGCGACTGTTTACACAGATAACGGTCTCGGCTTCTTCTGTCCCCTTTTCTTTTAACGCAAATGAGATGAATGATTTCACACTCGGGTCACTGATAATGACCTCGGACTTTAATCGTAATAACGCCAATGGAGACTTATTATCAGTTCAATTTTTACATATTGATTACACTCATCTTAGTTATTTTAATTCCTTTGATTACTTTTATGAAGGACCTATGCTTAAGTGACCCGTTCAAGAGTGAGCCTTAAATTTGGCAGTAATGACAGAGGCGCCGCTCACTATCGTCCCTTCTCCTCTAAAAAATGGAACGCTGAATTCGTTATGTAATTTATCAAATTAATCCTTTCAAGGACGTAGCCAAGGAGTGGGTCCAAGGGGTCCGAGCCTTCTCCCCCTCCTCTCTGAAAACCAGTTTTTTTTTTCTCAGTTTATATCATTTCGTATCCATAAAATTTTTACCAAAAAACTACTTCACATGAAAGTTTTGTTATTTAATTGTAATTAATGGATTTACATCACTTTTAAGTAATTAATGTTTGAGATAATCATCATATTTTAATAATTAGTTTTAATTGGATAAATATTAATTAATATAACTAACAATTATAACTTCTCCACTTATGCACCCTCCCTTAACGATGTTCTAGCTACATGCTTGATCTTTTCCTAATGAAACACGTAGTAACCTTATCAGTGTACTTTTCTTTTTTTCTTTTTTTGGGGAGGAGGGGGAATTAGATGGAATAAAAGTGATATAATTAGTATTTTCTATCAATTGAAAAGGGATGTCCATAAATGATGTCTTTTTTTTTTTTAAACATTTTTACCCACCTCCCTTTCCTTTGTTACGAAGTATCACACTTCACCTTACTTTCTCCCTCCTCTTTGTTGCAATTTCACGAACCCTCCTCCCGCCCCTCAAAGCTTGACATGACTGCCCCAAATCATACTTGTACTAAGCGCAAGTTACACGTTTGGATGGAATTCTCAATGTCTTTATTGAAAAGAATGAAATTTTAAATTCCTTACATGTTTAAAAATAAAGTTCAATGTTCCACCTAGAAATTGATTAAACGTAGCAAAATTTTGCTGCAACAATCTTGTTTGTGATAAGTTTCACAGTAACTATAATTGAAGCACGAAACGAGCTGTGTAGACAGATTAACTCTGCAGAACTCGCGCGTGAGCAAAATATTCATATCAAGAAAAAACCTTTAATTTTAATGAAATATTTTATTTGCTTCAGCAAGTATTATTATTTTGTGTAACATGTGGTGTGGAGAAAATCGGTACACTTTTTCTTAATCGTGGGAGAAAAAAACTTAAAATGGTTAAAGTTTTTTTTTCTTTTTCAGAGAGCGATGTAGTTCTCTGGCAATAAGTTCTAGTAGTTTTTAAGTTTGGCATCTTATTTGTGAGCATTTCTCTGAGCCAATTTAAATTTTACGAATTACGATTTATCTAATACTAGCTGACCCGTGGGAAGCATTCGCTCTCGACATTGAGAATAGAAGAATTTGGTTTTTTAAGTACTATGATTTTTTGAGAAAAAAATCAAACTGAGATTTTTTTTCCACCGAAAGTGGGGAAAAACATCTTTAAAATAATGCTTTATTTATGTAGTTTGATTTAGTTTTAAGGAAGTTTCCAAAGTTCGAAAAAAGTCAAAAAGGACGACAAAAACTAAACAAATATCGAAAAAATTAAAATTTGGAAAATCGGGTTTTAAGAGGGGGGAAATGTGTCTGCCCCCCAATAAGTTTTGAATTAGCAGTTCGAATTGAACAAACTTTTTTTTATTCTAAAGACCTCGGCGGGGACACCTGATTTCCGCATTTGATTTCCCGAACTGAATAATTTTTCATTCAATTTTGAACAGTTTAAAAAACCTCTTTAACTTATAACTTTTGAGTGAACAGTCCGAACAAACTTTTTTCTTCCTTTTTTTTTTTTTTTTTAAATTCAAAAGATCTCGGCGGACACACCTCATTCTCGTGCTGGACTTTTTTATTTGAAAAGTTTTTCGTTCAAATTGGAGCAGTTGGTATACGAGAAAGTTTCTCGTTTAGTCCTGTGGATGAAACTTCTTGTTTCACTATCCATCTACAGAAACTCACTGATGCAGTAGGCAAGAGTAAAGACGAACTACATCCTATTAAGCTTCTGTCATTTTTTTTAATTCAGTAATTTTTAAAAAAAGCGACTTTTGAATCAATTGTAACTACAGTTTTTGTTTTTCTCCATATTTCCCCCAACGGCGAACAAAACTGGCTGTATTACGAACTTTTACAATCCTTTCTCTTGCTTTATCGTTTATTACCATGACTGGAAAAATTAGGAGATTACAAAAAGTGAAATTACTTATCAGATGTGTTATCTGAAATGGGATATAACTTGCCTTTACACTCATAGCTTTTGTCATCCGTTATTTTTAGTCATTCACTAATGTTTCGCTTTTGTTTCACCCAAACTATGTGACACAGAATTTCATTTCTGCAACAAATGATACGGACATGTAAGGGGTAAGTCATTGGACAAAGTTTCGCTTTTCAGAAGTAGTTTCCTTCATTATTATGTTTTGTAACTTATTCTTACTCTACTTCTTTTTTTTGCTTTTCTTTCGCATTCTGTGATCTCAAAGTTCATAAGCACATGGAGTAAACTAACGTCTTAGAAATGTAATAAAAAATGTTTTTCGGTTTATTTTATGATAATAATCCAAATGTGTTTCACTTTTTACTGGAAATATATTTCTTTTATGAATCATTCTAAAATACGGGTTCTCAACCTTTTAGGTTCTGCGCCCCATTTTGTGAACTGATATGTACCACCCCCCCCCTCCTCCCCCATACACACGCAAGCACACTACTACAGTATGTGGTCAGAACAATTAGTGCAATAGGAGAATGACGTTGAAACTGGCTAGTACAGATTTTTACTGAAGTACCGATAAGTACAGACGTAAAATTTAGTATTAATACGTATATAACTTTATTTTAAACATTTTAAAACACATTGCGTAAAATAACTAAATGCACAGAAATTTGAGATAATCTAGGATGCAAAAATATATGGATGCAAACTTCTATAAAAAGATTTGAATAAAATATTTTTGGAAAAAAAATAGAACCGACTTCAGTTGGAAATTGCTCTAAAAAGTAAAAAATAATTTTTTTCTTTGAACACCATCGAAACTACTTTTAAACATAAGTTTTGAAGTCGGCGCAAAAACGATAATTAAAATGCTATTTAACCATATTTTGCCAACATTTTTTCAGAGAAACCATTGAAAATTAAAAGCAAAATATTTGTACCATTACACGAATGTGTGGTAATCAATGAAATGAATCCATTAAAATTTATATTTATAGTTGAATTGTAGTTGCGCATGATTCTATACATTGTTTTTGCGCCGACTTCAAAACTTATGTTTAAAAGTAGTTTCGATGGTGTTCAAAGAAAAAAATTATTTGTTACTTTTTAGAGCAATTTCCAACTGAAGTCGGTTCTATTTTTTTTTCCCAAAAATATTTTATTTCATTCTTTTTAGTGTAAATGCACTTAAAATAATCAAAATATAGTTAAAAAAACCATGTAGCTGTTCAAAAAACTTGCAGACCTGGACTCGATCTCATTCTATCAGGAACTTCAACCCGACGCGTTTAAACACTTGACCATCGGGTCGCTGATTGAAGTAAGGATTTACGATAGCACATATTGTTTTAAATAACATGAAATTTTAGTTTTTCGATCATAACTTTTTTTTCTAGAGAACAAATATCGTCATATGAATACATGGTACCGAAGTGAATCATCTCCTTCCTATCGATTTTAAAAAAATCGTCCAAATCGGTTCAGCAGATCAGATGTTATGTGCGAAAAAAAAAAAAAAAAAAAACAATACACTTTGAATTGAGAACCTCCTCCTTTTTTGACGTCGGTTAAAAATTAAAAGTAAAAGTAAGTAATTTGAATTGTGGGAGAAGGGGTTAGAGTAAGACTTGGAAAATTGGTGCAAGTTTTTGCATTTCATGGAAAATAATTTTCAACTATGTGGACTCTAGCTTTTTTCAAACATCACAAATCAAAATCTTATTTTTTAAAAATTTGTGTCACTTTAATGGTAGTTCATACCCCCCCCCCCCCTCTCGCAGTGAAAAAAAAACATTACACAGCAGATTTTGCCTAATAACTCAACACTCATGGTGTTTGATACATTTTATTTGTTTGTAATGATGTTTTTTGGTCACAACCAATATGAAAATCACAAAAAATAGATACTTCAATTGTTAACATATATTTATCTTCTTCAGAATTTTTGACTTTTAATTTTACCTTGAATTTGGCGTAAATGCAAGGTATAAAATACAGAATTTTATAAAGATACAAAAATTAACATAATATAATTGATAGTGTATATAATTTTTGAAAAAATAATATAAGTGCCGCAAATCAAAATTCATTTATTGCCACAATTGATTCAAAGCCCCCAAAAATGGCGCAAACGTCCATAGGAAAATTCTACAGCATCGGACCCTATTGCCAATTTTAACAACGATCCGACCAAAACTGTCATTTTGTACTATACCCCATGGGGGGATGTACCTGCATAAGGCCATTACAGTCATTAAAATCATTCAAAAAAAAAAACCATGCAGCTGTTCGAAAAAATCCTTGCGGGCCTGGATTCGATCTCATTCCATCAGGAACTTCAACCTGACGCGTATAACCACTTGACCATCGGGTCGCTCATTGAAGTAAAGATTTACGATAACACAAAATGTTTTAAATGACATTAAATGTTAGTTTTTCGATCATAACTTTTTTTCTAGTGAAGAAATATCGTCATATGAGTACATGGTACCTAAGTTACACCATCTCCTATCGATTAAAAAAAAAGTTCAGTAGATCAGATGTTATGTGCGAACAAACAAAAAAAAAGTATACGCTTTGAATTGAGAACCTCCTCCTTTTTCGAAGTCGGTTAAAAAGGCTGTAACCTCAAAAAAAAAAAAAAAATACATGACTGTAAAATTGAAGAAATTACAGCTAATTTATAACTTTTTCTTTGAACTTTTTTACTCCTCTCTTGAAACTCTTCTAAAAAATAAAAACATAATAAAAAAAATCTGCCCGTTTACTGAAATATTTCCAGGAAACTGGGACTCCGTAAACTTTTCAAGTAACTCTACAACTTCTTCTTAAGTAAAGCTTCTGCAGAAGGCGCTGTACACTGTAAAAAAATTAATTGTTTTTACAGTATAATACAGCTTAATTTATAGTAAGAAACTAAAAATTGCAGTAAATTTTACAATAATAAACTGTAAAACTTCTACCTTTATAGTACTAAACTATAAAATTGCTAACTTTACAGAAAAAACTAAAATTGCTCATTTTACTGTTTATTAACGTGCATTTTACAGTTTTAAACTGTAACCTCTGCTGCCAGTATTATGATGTTGTTTTTACAGTTTTTATTCAGCTAAATTTTACGACAATAAACTGTAAAATTACTAACTTTACTGTAAGAAACTGTAAAATTGCTAGTTTTACAGTTTATTACTGTGCATTTTACAGTTTTAAACTGCAGCCTCTGCTACCAGTATTATGCTGTTGTTTTTACAGTGTTAGTATAAATTTTACGGCAATAAACTGTAAAACTGCTAACTTTACAGTACGAAACAGTAAAATTGCTAGTTTTACAGTTCATTACTGTGCATTTTACAGTTTTAAATTGGAACCTCGGATGCCTGTATTATACTATTAAAACAACAGTTCATTTTTTGCAGTGTATCGTTACCATAGAAAGGTTTATGAAGTCCCAGTTTAATGGAGGTTTTCTAGTAAACAGTCTGTTTTTAGCCTCTTTCCCGTTAAAAATAAAAGAAAGACAAAAAAAGTATTAAAAGTAGCTTAATGCATCTAAAAAATATCGCCAAGTCCAAAAAATATCGCCAAGTTAAGGGGTTACAGTACCTCAAAAATGACCAAAAGACCAAAAAAATTTTTATTGATTATTTCAAAAGTAAAAGTTATTTCAAACACTCAGAAGAAATAGCATTGTTCTAGCTAAATTAGTTTAAAAGTTATGAGTGACTTTAGGGCATGCATACTATGTGTTCTAATGGAAAAGCCAAACTTTAAAGTGCTTTTTCTCGGTGATCAGTTTTTAGTGTTTCTATGTTACTGGAAATGCTAAGGAATTTTTTCTATTAAAGATATAACTTTAAAGCAATATTTTTTGCACTCAGGATAATATATTTAACAAAACTGTGCATTGAATAAGCGTTTTATAAATTACAAAAATTTTTAGAGTTTGTTAAACCTCGAAGAACAAAATTTTCTAAGAATTTTTTACATAGAAGATCACAAAATATTTTCTAATCAAAATATAAGAAAATGAATGCACAGATTTGTTGAGGTAATCCTTGTGATCATTTCGCAAAAAGAAATTTTGAAATTAGTGCAGAAACAAAAAAGCCTTAGGGTTTTTAAAAAATTGAAATTTTCTTACATTTTTCAAATTTTCAAAAAAAGTTTTCAAATTTTTTAATGATTGAAAATAAATTATTGATTGTTAAATAAGTGCAGAAACAAATATTTCAAAGAATTAACTTTTTCACTTAAATTAAAGAAATTTGTTAGAAAGGTACTGTAACCCCTTAAAAAAAAAATAAAAAGGTAAAATGAATAACGAAAAATTAAAAATTTGAAAGTAGGGTATTGAGATGGGGAATTTGTGTGTCGGTCTGTCGGTCGGTCGGTCTGTCTGTCCCCTCCTAATAACTTTTGAATGAACATTCCGATTTAGACAAACTTTTTTTTGTTGGAAAGATCTCGGCGAGTACAGCTCGTTCCCATATTTGATTTTTCGATTTGAACAATTTTTGGTTCAACTTTGAACCGTTCAAACAACCTGTCCCGCGATGCTAACTTTTGAGTGAACAGTCCGATTTGAACAAACTTTTTTTTGTTCGAAAGATCTTGTCAAGATCTTGTCTTCATTCCCGTTTTTAAATTTCCGATTTAAACAATTTTTCGTTCAACATTAAACCGTTCAAACAAGCTCTCACCCCTAATAACTTTTGAGTGAACAGTCCGATTTAAATAAACTTTTTCTTTTGTTTGAAGGATCTTAGCAATGATACTTCATTACCGTATTTAAATTTTCAATTTGAACCCTTTCTTCGTTCAACATTGAACCGTTCAAGCAACCTTTTCCCAATTAATAACTTCTGAGTGAATCGTCCGAATGGAATAAACTTTTTTTTGTTTGAAAGATCTCGGAGAGGCTCATTCCCATATTTCGCTTTTTGATTTGAACCATTTTTCGTTCAATATTGAACCGTTCAGAAAAAAAATTTAACATTAGCGCCTACGGGGAATTTAAGTTGAATGTTGATCCTGAACTTAAAGTCGGATTTCCTTCAAACTAACTTTGTAAGAAAATGGTTTTGATAAATAATGTTTGTAAAGTACTTTTCTGAATAATCTTCTGTTAGGACTCTGATTCCGACTCCGACTCCTCAAACATGGCGGAAATGTCGGCTCAGAAAAAAATGACTGACTGTGAAGACGATTTTTTGTTTATTTATTCATTTGTTTATTTATTTATTTATTTATTTATTATTATTATTATTATTATTATTGGCAGACGATTTTTATTTGTAACAAAGATGTTTCATTCACGAGGGCATTTTACTCTTCATTTATATTTAACAACTGGCAACGGATTAAAAGTGAAATTCGAGACATTTTATCAACGGACGATTTTTTTTTTTTTTCTTTCTTTGATTAAATGTGTTTTGTAGTCCGTGGAGTTAGTGCAAAGATATTTCACTTCCGGATACCAGTCTGAAATTTTATGTGGGGCTTAAATTCACATAGGAGGACAAAAAAACGCCGGGAGACACTTGATCAGAGGTCAAGGTCATTCCGTGATGACGCCATCAAAATGGCCGCTTTTACAGGTAAATACGTTCGTTTAACTGCTTAAAACTCCACCATAGATTCCAATGTTGCAAAACTCAAATATATCATCCGAAAGCTCTTTAAAAGAGCTATTTAGAAAATTTTAATTTTTCTTTCTGAGGTCAAGGTTTTACCTGTAATGACGTCATCAAAATGGCCGCTTTTACAGGTAAATACGTTTGTTTAACACCCCCTAAAACTCCATCATAGATTCAAATATTGCAAAACTCAAATATATTATCTGAAAGCTCTTTAAAAGAGCTATTTATAAAGATATAATTTTTCTTTCTGAGGTCAAGGGTTCACTTGTGATGACGTCATCAAAATGGCCGCTTTTACAGGTAAATACGTTTGTTTAACTCCCCCTAAAACTCCATCATAGATTCAAATATTGCAAAACTCAAATACATCATCTGAAAGCTCTTTAAAAGATCTATCTAGAAAAATTTAATTTTTCTTTCTAAGGTCAAGGGCCCACCTCTGATGACGTCATCAAAATGGCCACTTTTACAGGTAAATACGTTTGTTTAACCTCCCTAAAACTCCATCATAGATTCAAATACTGCAAAACTCAAATACATCATCTGAAAGCTCTTTAAAAGATCTATCTAGAAAAGTTTAATTTTTCTTTCTAAGGTCAAGGGCCCACCTCTGATGACGTCATCAAAATGGCCACTTTTACAGGTAAATACGTCTGTTTAACCTCCCTAAAACTCCATCATAGATTCAAATATTGCAAAACTCAAACATGTCATCTCAAAGCTCTTTAAAAGAGCTATTTAGAAAGATTTAATTTTTCGTTCTAAGGTCAAGGGCCCACCTGTGATGACGTCATCAAAATGGCCGCTTTTACGGGTAAATACGTTTGTTTAACTCCCCCTAAAACTCCATCATAGATTCAAATGTTGCAAAACTCAAATATATCATCTGAAAGCTCTTTAAAAGAGCTATCTAGAAAGGCTTAATTTTTCTTTTTAAGGTCAAGGGCCCACCTGTGATGACGTCATTTGAGGCCATTTTGATGACGTCATTAAAGGTGGGACCTTGACCTTAGAAAGAAAAATTAAATCTTTCTAAATAGCTCTGTTAAAGAGCTTTCAGATGATACATTTGAGTTTTGCAATATTTGAATCTATGATGGAATTTTAGGGGGAGTTAAACAAACGTATTTACCCGTAAAAGCGGCCATTTTGATGACGTCATCACAGGTGGGCCCTTGACCTTAGAAAGAAAAATTAAATCTTTCTAGATATCTCTTTTAAAGAGCTTTTAGATGATATGTTTGAGTTTTGCAATATTTGAATCTATGATGGAGTTTTAGGGGGAGTTAAACAAATGTATTTACCTCTAAAAGCGGCCATTTTGATGACGTCAGTACAGGTGGGACCTTGACCTCAGAAAGAAAAATTAAATATTTCTAAATAGCTCTTTTAAAGAGCTTTCAGATGATAGATTTGAGTTTTGAAATATTTGAATCTATGATTGGAGTTTTAAGCAGTTAAACGAACGTATTTACTTGTAAAAGCGGCCATTTTGATGACGTCATCACACGTGAGCCCGTGACCTCAGAACGAAAAATTAAATCTTTCTAAATAGATCTTTTAAAGCGCTTTCAGATGATATAGTTGAGTTTTGAAATATTCAAATCTATGATGGAGTTTTAGGGGGAGTTAAACAAACGTATTTACCTGTAAAAGCGGCCATTTTGATGACGTCATTACAGGTGGGACCTTGACCTCAGAAAGAAAAATTAAATTTTTCTAAATAGCTCTCTTAAAGAGCTTTCAGATGATATGTTTGAGTTTTGCAATATTTCAATCTATGATGGAGTTTTAAGCAATTAAAGGAACGTATTTACTTGTAAAAGCGGCCATCTTGATGACGTCATCACGGGAGTTCATGACCCCTGATCAAGTGTCTCCCGGCGGTTTTTTTTTCTTATATATGTACATAAGCTCTGTACCAAATTTCACACTGGTATCCGGAAGTGAAATATTTCGGCTGTTTTTGTCGCTAACTCCACAGACTATTGATGCACTTTGTACTTTTAATTTTTTTTTTTTTTTTTGAAAACAATTGAGGAATTTTTCTACGCAAGAACTGTAACAGTTACATTCTTTAAAAGGTGCGACAAAACTGTATTTATTCATTTATTTACTTTTTATGTGTCTATTTCATCTGTTGAGAGGGGTATATTTTGCTTTTAGAAATCAGCTTTAAGTGCTAAAAAGGTATGTTTGACATAATTTTTAGTCTCAGATAATCAAGAGAATAATGATCAGATGCTAGAATGCCGATGTCGATGTACGGGAAAGTAGGCTCGTTTAGTTCTTGACAGAACTTCTTGTTAACTAAGGGCATCCCCAGATTGAGAACCCATGCACCAACAGAAAAAGTTTTAAATGTGGTCAGCGAAAGCGAAACAAATATCGTGACTCTTGTGTCCAAATGTAATTTCATAATATTTCGTGCTTTTCACTTTTTTTCAGATAATAGTCGTTGTGAAACAGGACGCTTTTTTGATTTAACATTTTGTCAATAATGAACTGTTATGAATAAAGCATTCATAACTGAAATGTTTAGTGTGAAACCAGCTCAATCTTTTTTGTGAAATTTTACAAGCGTGACGAAAAACGCTCACGGATTGAGATGCTTTTCTGAGAAAACCGGATTTTCGACAGCGGTTTTCAGCCTATGATTGAGCAGGATGCATTCCGAATGGTGTTGTAGAGGGGCAATATCCATCAAGAAGTATCAAATTATGAAATAAAAAATTTCTGAAAATTCGTTGATTGAGCTGATTTTGAAACTAAACACCTGAATGAACCTCAGCGAATGTTGTAACATGATTTAGTTTAGTTAAGTAATTGGCAGCATTTCAGAAATAGTGTCCTAAATTATTAATTGAAGTTATACAGGTCTTTTATATTTTATGATTTCAAAATTTATAAATATTGTAGATGGAGTAAACTAACGTTTCAGAAATGTTATTGAGACTTCTTCGATTTGTTAGTGTTAATAATACAAGTAAAATGTGCTTTTCCACACGAAATCCTTTTTTTTTCTCTCGAATCACATTTAAGTTAATAGAAACTAATGTCGTAAGTTTTGCCACAAATGTAATTTTGTCGCACAAAAGGAAACTTTTCAGAGTGCTTTTCATTTTTTCCGTCATTAATTATTTTATTTTCCACTAATTGAAAAATTAATTCCTAACAGTTTCAGAGTTCTTTTTATCAGAGTCATTTTAAAACAACGCTTTTTTTGGCATAAATATTTTTGTTACGCTCATAATAAATTTTATAATGTTACTGAAAATTTCTGTTTCAATGCAAATGATGTTTTTAATGTGAATCTCATAAAGATTCTTGAACGATTTAAAACATAAGAACGGAATCTAAGTAAAAACGTTCTAAGTAAGAACGTATTTCTAACGTTCAGTTACTCATTCTTAACTATTGTTTTAAATTATACCGATTTAACCACTTAAAGATAGATACAAGTGCAGTAAACGCATATATTAAGATATGCACTTGCGAAAAAAAAGTCCACAACCAAACACATACATTTAAATTACTGCTAAAAGTGACAACATTGAATGCAAAAAAATCTTGAAAAGCTAAAAACGATCACTAACGCACTTTTTTTTTTAACTCAGTAAATTATCACCATAAACTAATCTAAAATTAGTTTTAAAAAAACTAAAAAATACGCTTTTAGATGCTCTTATAATAAATACATCAACATATAGTATGAGTAATATAGTTTAGGCTTTAGTATTAATAATAGTATTAAATATATTACTTTTATATTTGCATAGAACGTGAATATTCTCTTTTATTCTAAGTTACATACAATCTCACAAATGAAACTAATAAAAGCGTATTAAAAAGAAAACTAAAATGTGAAAGTCCTGCGGATGATCCGCCCGCCGATAATCGGGAGTTTACTAAACATCAATAAATTTTTGTGATTTTGTGAGGGGTTTCAAACTAATAGTTTTTTTTTTTCTTTCAATTATTACAAAATTTTGAACAGTCGAAGAAAGTTAGTCAGCTCTACGCTGGATCTCGGAAATCAATAAATTAGTTGCGTATCTTCCCATTTCAAAAGTTTTTTTTCCTTAACAGAACTTTAACTTATTCCTTAAGCCCTGACTATGGTATTAAATTAATTATTAGTTTTAAGTTCTGATTTATGCGGCGCCGCGCGTGTGTGTGTGCGTTCGCTCGTTTTAAGATCCTTTGGGACATTTTAGAATAATATTGGAAAGGAATCAAAGAGACAATTTAATAAAAGAAAATGTTTGAAAGTTGCTCTTTTTCTGAATAAAAATTCAAGCCTTTCAAAATTTAAAAAAAAAATTAGCGCGCAAAAGTCATAAAAATATGAACTAGTATACAGGTGAAATGATACAGCTTTCTTTAAGCAATGCTTTGTGTTTATCATTCAAAACTTTTGAATCATTTTCTCAAATTGTATCACTTGCCTGTTGGCAATTTCTTGCTGAATTAATTCTCCAACTTAAAAAAATGCAAAATGGTTAGAATGTGCTTAGAGAAAAATAAATGGAATTTCAAGGCACCTTATTCTCTTAGTGTTGGTAGATATATTTCCCTAATAAATTTTTAAACATTTTTAATATTTCTTTTTTTGTATACTATACTTTATTTATTTATTTATTTTATTCTTATACCAAACACTTTGACAATCGTCAACATGTTAAACATTATTCTATTCATTTATCTCTCTAGAAAAGCACATTTTATCCTATTGATGATCTCAATGGTCTCAGATGATACTAAACTATTTAGTTCATTTTTATTATTCTTTTAAAAAATTTATGATTTAAGTGCATGGTGGTGTGTATAGTTATTACTTTCATTTCAAGGGACTTGCTAAGGAATCGATCTTGCATCAATTATGAAACTGAACACATCAAGCTTCTGTTTTTCTTCATTTTGGATTTGCTAATCAAAGATTTTCAAATTTTATTGGCACCTGAGAATGGCTTCAGAAACTTCAGTCAAATTTAACCCACCGAATTACCTGTATCAAGGGTCATCAGATGATCCGCCAGTACCACTTCATTTTGAAGGTACAGCCTCCACAGAAATTAAACCAACATGGACGGACACAGTGAAAGCCAAACTTGTTCAAATTGGATCACAATTCAAAAAAGTCAGGCTGGAAATAGTGGCATTCCTGTTTGTATTCTCATACACGATGACAAGAATTTCATCAACTACCATGATAATCGACAAAGTTTGCCTCGCACATTTCAACTTCCCTGAAGAGGTCTGCAAAAATCTACACAATTTCAGCCATGCGAAATCGGCTGTGGAGAAACTAGCAACCAATTACCAGCTTGGACACACTTTGATTCAAACTGCTCCCGCTGCATTACTTGCCTGTTTTGTCGGGCCATGGAGTGATCACTATGGCCGAAAGTTTCCAACACTCCTTGCAGTATTTGGAATGGTACTGGACACGGCAGGCTCTGTAGTCTGTGCATATTATTTGAACAGCAGGGTGGAATATTACTTCATACCAGCATTTTTCACCGGTGCTTTCGGAGGCGTCGTCTCATTACTCGCAGTTGTGTACAGTTATGCTTCAGACCTGACCGCATTCGAAAACAGAACTATGAAGTATGCCTTCATCGAGATGGCTTCTGGTTTTGCGATTCCCTTCGGAGCCATGGCTGGGGGTTGGATTTACGAGTTCTTCGGGTACGCGCCTGTGTTCTTTTTCTCCGCTGCGGGTCTCCTGTTTAGCTTCTTTTGGGTCTTGTTCTTGCTTCCTGAAACACGAGGCATCGGAAACACTGATCCTTGGTCTGTGAAAATAAAGAATTTATTTTCTTGCAAATCATTCAAAGAGAGTTTCATAGCTACAGCCAAAAAGCGACCTCATAACGGAAGGATGCAAATCGTACTATTAATCTTATCCATGTGTTTCCTGGTGATAACTATAAACTGTGAGTATCTTTTTGATATTTATATAAAGTCTTACTAGTTTTTAGCGAAACCGCATACAACGATTTTATGGCTATAACGTAAGCTTTAACTCTTCGTCACGTTTTATTATGTCTCACTTAACTTTTTATAACCGAATTACAGCGATAGCGAAATTTTATTTTTCCATCGACTTCGCCATAAACTGACGCAACTGTAAATTTTCTGAAATTTAAAAACGTTAATTGTTTTAGTGCTTTAAAAACGTTTTCTCATTTGATACCAAGTTTCTCAAGAGCAGAACTTATATTTAGTAGTTAAAATGTATTTAAATTAAGCCTTTGATTCTAAAGCTGACTATCAGGTGATTACCTACATTTGCAAATTCCAGAGCTACTGTTTTTTCAGTGACTACTTTTATTCGGAAAACAGTTTTTAGTTATCTATTCTATGTATGAAGGTGAGTACTAAATTTTAAGAAGAATGCTCAAACTGTAAAATTATGAAAAAAAGAAAAACAATATACCGTTCGAAAATTCTTAAAATTTACCAAAATTTTTGAAAATCAAAGTTTTTTTAATGTTAATTGTAAATGACTGTCAATTTAAGTGCAGGAATCAAAACTTAGACTCTTTTCCATTATCATTTGATAACAGAAAGAAAAAGGAAACTCATCTTTTGGCTTAAAAAAAATCCTTAAAATGGTTTTTTTCAGTAAGTGATGTCTTTAAATATGATTTTGGTAGAGAACATTTCTCTGTCACTTATTCTCGTTTTATGTCTTCCTATAAAATTATGTCCGTTTATTGTAATATAAGTCTATATGCCTTTTCTACGAGCGCTTTATGCGCACTTTTGAGAAATTTTTTGAAAGATTTTTAAAAAATTTTGTTTGCTTATCTGTTTTTTTTTCTTTCAACAAAGCGTTGTTGGAATATGTTGTTTAGCATGCTTGGTTTTCAGTTTGGAAGCCAAACTGAAACAACAGTGGGGTAAACAGCAAACTGCAAGAAACTGCAGTAAGATAAAAAGAATATTGCTATAATACACAGTCCAGTCACATTAATGTGACCACCTGCCAAAAACCTGAAAAATAACCTTTCGCAGAGCGCACTGCTGCGAGACGTGCAGGAAGAGATTTATTTAGGGCCTTGAAGGTATTCACTGGTAATTTGAGCCATGCCGACTCCAATGCTGTGCACTGTAAAAAATTTCGGAAACGTTTCTGAAAATAAGATAAACGTTTCTGAATATGACGGAAACATCCGTCTGAAACCAGCTCTCCGAAATAGTCGGAAACGTTTCCGAGTATACAAAATACCTAAGAGGAAGTTGCGTAGCTCAATGCGCAACGAGCAAAATTGAGGTTCGGGAGAAGATTGAAACCGGAAACGGCGCCATATTAATGTGTTCGCATTTCAGCTTGTGTATATTTAATCTTGCTCGGTATAAAATCGGATATGATGGGAACTGTTAATCCGTGAGGAATTTAATACAAGCAAGGAATGTACGAATGGTATTTGCTTCGTTTTGGTGACATATAAAATTAATACGAAAACTAAATCTTCAATGCGTACTTCAACGGGATTATCAGAGTGTGTAACAAGTATAGATTATTACGATGCAACGCGAAGAGGTTTGGATTATTTTTTTTTTGTTCCAGAAGCCGGTAAGTGCTATTCATTGCTTAGAATTAGATTTATTTTCTTTCAAAGTGTATAAAGTTTTTGCTGTGCTTCAACCTTTTTTTTCCTCGGGACTTGTATTGACATAATCAAAACTTGTTTTTATTCTGAGCTTTGAGAAATTTTTCTAATTAAAATTAAGCGAATTAGTTAAAAATATTAATGATAATAAGATCAGGAGCTCTCCCAGGGTCATGGGAGGTCGCTGGGACCTCCAAAACATTTTCCTCATTCTGCAAATTCGGACTGTCGATTCTGAAAATTCATTGACAGTATTCCAATATTTTTTGTGATAAAATTTGTTTGTGAGTTGCTGCAATCTTTCATTCTTTATGCATGTTGAGCATAAGAAGAACCGATTAATAAAAATATATCTTATTCTGGTATTGACGTCACTACATCGTTCCTGCTCTGCGCGCTTGGGGGAATTCCCGTATGACACAAGACTTCATCCAAATGAGTAATTTTTTGTTGCGCGGAAGAATAATTCGAGTGAGTGTTAGAATATTTTAATAGTGTGTCATTTTCTGTACTCTTAAAAACGCTCTGAACAAGAGTGGAACATTATTCGAGCAGCAATTACTTAAGGATTGTGTGCTATTTATGAATGGACATTCATCGATGTATTATGGAATATTTCATTTAAAAATGAAAAGTAAGAAAACATTTTTATTTTTAAAGATTTTTTGCGTTTAGCTTCAGGCTTTTAGTTTTGGGACTTGGGGGAAGAGGGGTGGGGGAATCGTTCCCCCTAGATTTTAAATTTACTGCTTTTTATTATGCATTTATGCTTGTAATTTGATGCTTTTGTTCTGCAAAATACATAGAGCACATACCTTTTGCCCCCCCCCCCCCCCAAAACTTTGAAATGGTGGTCTAGTTTATATTGTTTAATGAATAAAGGATATGAAAATATCCTTTCAGACTGAAGTTGCACCTGTTACTATTCCAACATGTCACTATTCCTGAATATTAATATTGATACATTCCTTGGCTATTATATACTTTTTGAATGTCAATAATATATAATTTCGAATTCACTGAAATATTTTTTAGCCATTACTTGTGGCACAAACGCTTATTGTACTACATATGTACGTTCTAAAATGTTTACCACACAAAAAAGGAAGTGCCGTACATTGTCAAAAATATCAATTCTAAATATATAGGGCAGCTGCAGTTCATGATATTTTTAAAAACATTTCTGAGATACTTCTGAGTGTTTCGGAATCTACTTTCTGTAATTTTACACCGCGTTTCTGTGTACTTCGGAATCTGCTTTCTGTAATTTCAAAAAACATTTCTTAGTATTTTGAAATCCTCTTTGTATAATTTTCAAAAACATTTGAGTGTATATTGTGCCGCTGCGGTTTATGAAATTTTCAAAAAGAGTTCTTGAGTATGCTAGAATTCTCTCTGAAATTTTCAAAAACGTTTTCGAACATCTTGGAATCCTTTCTCTGTAACTTTTTTTAATACAAATCTCATGTCGCAGACTTCAATAAGTTTAATTAATTTTTTCACCGCTGAGATGAGCGATATTTCATTCCAAAAAGAAAACAAAAAATAAATTAATAAAATACTTTAATAATGGTGTGACAACACAAAATTATTATTATTATTTTTAATCCTCCAGTTTCTTATGTTATAACTCTATTTTTATGAACCTCAACTTTTACAAATAACAAAACAACTGGTGGATTAAAAAACATAATAAAATTCATAAATAATAAAAATTCTGTATTTTTACACAATTATAAAAGTATTTTATTGAATTTTTTTATTTGCTTTTTAAAATGAAATATTACAAATCTCAGCGGTAATAAAAAAAAAAAAAAAAAAAAAAAAAAAAAAAAAAAAAAAACAGAATCATTATAATACAGATGATTATATAAAAAAAAAGAGTAACAGAAAAAAGGATTTCGAAACATTTTAAAACATTTTTGAAAATTTCAGAGGTTTCTGAAATACTGAGAAAGCTTTCTGAAATACTCAGATACTTTTCTGAATATTTCATGAACCGCAGCTGCATGAAATACTCAAAAACGTTTCTGAAAAGAACAGAAAGGGGCTTCCGACATACTCAGAAACGTTTCTGAAAATGACGGAAAGAGGTTTCCGACATACTCAGAAACGTTTCTGAAAATAACACAAAGAGGATTCCGACATACTCAGAAACGTTTCTGAAAATAACAGAAAGAGGATTCCGACATACTCAGAAACGTTTCTGAAAATAACATGAACCGCAGCTGCCCGACATACTCAGAAACGTTTCCGGATTTTTTTTTACAGTGTGGCCAGCTGGGCTAGATTACGCGGAAGAGGATCCACGGAGCGAGTAATCCGATCGAGATGGTCATGGTCCTACATATTCTCGATTCTGTCTGAATCAGGAGAGTTTGTTGGCCAGGGAAGAAGGGTAAACTCATTCTGGTGCTCTTCGAACCACGCACGTAAACTGGCAACTGTATGGCGCTTCGCATTGTCCTGCTGGAAGATGCCATCATCCCGAGGAAAAATAATCCACATAAGGGGAACGCCAGGGTGGACGTTAGGGTGGGACGAAAAATAAAAAGTTTTTCAGATCAACTTCTAATAGTTGCCAAAAGTTGTCTTTGGTGATAGTTAGCTTTTGTGCAAAATTTGAGAAAAATCGGTTAATATCTTCAGGGGGCCATGCGATCGCAAAGTTTTACCATAGCTTTGTTCTGGATTTTATGGTTAAAATATCAAAAAGAATGCCTTTAGCTAGTCTCTTTGCGTTTTTTTTACTCAAAAGATGTTTTCATGATTTAAAAGCATATGAAATGACTCACAAACATTATTTTATATGATATATTTATATTTTTAAAAAATCACTTTTTTCACGTTTTTGTTTCTTTTTAAATGCTTGAAATATAAATATATCAAAAAAATAATTTTTTGTAAGTTATTTCATATGTTTTGAGTGCATGAATATATCTTATGAGTAAAAAAAATGCAATGAGATTAGCTAACGGCATTGTTTTTCATATTTTAACCATAAAATCCCGATAAAAGCTATGATAAAACTTTGCGATTGCAGCGCCCCCTGAAGATATTAACCGATTTTTCTCAAATTTTTCACAAAAGCTAACTATCATCAAAGACAACTTTTGGTAACAATTAGAAGTTGATCTGAAAAACTTTTTATTTTTCGCCCCACCCTAGTGGACATGGTCCGCAAAGACAGATGCGTACTTGTATTAATTTTTCTTGCCTAAAACAATGATGAGTGAGCCCAGAGATTGCCAGGAAAACATTCCCCAGCCCATAATGCTCCCATCTCCATCTTGGACCGTTCCGACAATAGTTGAGGGTGTTTGGTTTCAGAGGTTTCACGCCTTATACGCTAACGTCCACCTGCCCGATGGAGTATAAAACGTGATTCATCAGTAAATGCTACCTGTTGTCACTCAATGAACGTCCAGCTGCGGTACTGGCGTGCAAATTACAGGGTTCGTCGTCGATGGACAGTAGTCAGCATAGCTGCATGAAACAGTCTTGTGCTTCGGAAGCCCAGACGCAGCAACTTCCGCTAAGTAGTAGTTTGGGAGATGATGTTGGTAGCCCCTTGGTTCATCTAATGGGTCAGTTGCTCAACGGTAGCCCGTCTATCAACCCGAACACATCTCCGCAGCCGTCTGTCATCTATGGCTCCTGGTGCACCACATTTTCCACGTCGCTGATTTTTGACAGTCCCATTTTGCCATGTACGGTACACTTTTACCACGATGGCAAGCAAACAGCTCAAAAACTCAGCCATTTTGGAAATGCTTCCACCCTTGACCTGAAAGCCAATGATTATGCCCTTTTGGACGTCGGATAAACCGCTCCGTTTTTACATTACGCCAATGATAAAAATAGTTTCCAAGGCCCTCACACACCCTTTCTACACCCTCAACTGCATTGTGCTACCAAGTGCCTTTTGTGATTGGTAATTTGACGTCGACGTCGAAAGTACGTGGTGGTCACATTAATGTGACTGGACTGTGTAATAGTAGTAATACAGTTTGCAGATAATAAAATTAACAACAACACTAATCATAATAATAATAAAGATTATTATGTTATTTTTGTTGTTATTATCACGATTATTATTAATAATATATTTTATTATTATTCAATTATTTTTAATACAATTACTTTTTGATTATTCATCATTATTATTATTTTTTGGAGAATTTGTGCTTTATTTACATTTTTTATTTATTTTAATCCACAACAACAACATAATAATAATAATAATAACGAGTATGATGGTGCTAATGAACCCCTTGTTACTAGCAGTGGAGCAACTCCATTTTGAAAAAATCTGACACCATACATACACACCCCTGTAACAAAAGTAACAACCCTCAAAATTTTGGAAAAACGTGCTGACCATAAATTAAATGTGCTTAAATCTAAATTTAATGCTCCTTCGTTTGCGCAGTTAGGAGTTAGACTCCATTATGAATGGTGTCCCGTCTTTCAAAAAGATAATTAGAGAATATGATTCTTTTGATATAAATTTTCAATAAGAAGATCGTTTAGTAAGAAGATTTTTAGTAGGAAGCAATCTAAACAAAACTACTATTTAACGAGCATTTTGTTTTATTTATTTATTCATTTTTATTATCCATTATGTTTTTAATTTTCTTAATTTACATGATCGTTTTTTATTTGAAATAATAATTTTACAAGAAGCTTATACTTATTCTTCCTTGAGATGTTGTACGTTTATTTTCTTTTTAAGTTTATTTATACTTAAAAAGAAAAAACTTTTTTCCTTTCCAATAAGGAAGGAAACATTAACTAATTTAAAGTTATGCTAACGTACTCATACTTGTTGCATGTAGATTTATTTTCTTTCTCATTTTTTTCAGCTACTGGGGATATTAACTACCTGTATGTTCACCACCAGTTCAATTGGGGAAATACGACTTATTCTACAATTACAGCCATGTACTCTGTATTTGCAATCATTTTATTGCTCATTGTGGTTCCCTTAATGAAGTATTTCCGAACAGGAGATCCTACCCTGGGCTTAATTGGAACAGTATCTTTGCTGGGGAAGAATATTGGTGTCGGTCTGGCATACAAGCCCGGAATTTATCATTTTGGTAAGACCTAAAACTAAAATTTCCTTTCCGTAAAAAAAGTACATATTTTTTTCTGTAAGTTTGAAAGAGGAAAAGTTCATTCATACTCATCTTTTTTTCAATTTTTAAAAATTTTTATTTTTTAAGTTTAATTTATTTATTATTATTATTTTTTTTTTATGAGACTGTCGGCTTAGTACTTTGTGATTTTTCTGAAAGTTTCTTCATTCTTTTGACAACTCAACTTAGCAACGTGACATACCCACAGACCCGTCATTTAAAACCTTTCCTGTGGAGGACACATATGGTATATCCTCAATATATTTTTAGGCAGTGCTGTATTTGAGGGGAGGGGATGCCGTCCCCGAATTATTTGGGTTTTTTTATTGTAAAAATAATGCAAGTGTAATGTAAATAGGTTTCAAATCATCTTTTCTTTAGTGAGTCCACCCAAACCACGAAATGACTTCCCTCAAAGTTTTTTTCCCCAATTTCAGCACAATTTTTAACAACAAAGAAGTAAAATACATATACAAATCACTAATGTAAAAGTATATTATGTTTCTAAAATCCACTGAATAGAGCCGCTATAATAGACATTTTAGTATATATAGGGGCCTTACCACTGAAGGGTCCTTATGTTTTGCTCGCTTTCGGATAGAAGTTAACTTTTCTGTACTAACAGAGCTTGAAAGTTCGTAAAAGAACCTGTATTTTTAATAGGAAGTTAATCAGCTCTAAGAACACAATGAGACACTTCAAATCCTTGCAATTTATTTCGCTATGTACCAAGAAGTACTAGATGGCTACAGGCTACTGCGTCTTGTTTTTATAGCAGAGTTTCACAATGTAATTTAGCTGCTAGCTTCTTATTTAAAATGACAAAAAAAAATGGTTTGACACTTGAAGTGTTCCCTTTTTTAATTAAAAAAATGATAATTTTTAAGATAATATTTTAGAATAGTAAACACTACATACCGTCATCTCAGAGCAATAGTAAGAAAGACATCTTATAATGGATAAAAAAGTAAAATATCCGACACTGTGAAAAATGAATGTTGTTTTAACAGTGTAATACAGCTAATTTTATGGCAATAAACTAAAAATGGCTATTTTTACAGTAATAAACTAGAACTGCTAATTACTTTCTTCTATATCTAACACATTTAAGAAAGTATTGGATTCGTGAAAATTTTCGAATGTCGAATTTTGACGGATTTGAACGTTTTGAGGTGCGCTGAGTCCATTTCGACCATTTTTGGAAAATGTCTGCCTGTGTGTGTGTCTGTATGTGTGTGACCAGTTTTTGTGGCCGCGCTAGAGCAAAAACTACTGCATGAAATCGAACAAAAATTTTTGCACATATGTACCACCATGTGAACTGGTGCACCTGACTTTTTTTAGCGAATACCTCCAAGGGGGGTGGAGCAATCGCACGTGTTCTGCGTGGGGGGGGGGGTGATTGCTATATCTCAGGAAGTAACCGGCGGGATCAAACGAAAATTGGTCCATAGGTAGACCCTACTGAGTACAGGTGCTGATTCAATTTGCGTGTCACTATCTTGAAGGGGGTGGAGTAATCGCACGTGTTCTGCGTGGGGATGATTGTATATCTCGGGAAGTAACCGGCGGGATCAAACGAAAATTGATCCATAAGTAGACCCCACTGAGTACAGGTGCTGATTCAATTTGCGTGTCAATATCTCGAAGGGGGGTGGAGCAATCGCATGTGTTCTGCGCGGGGGTTATTGCTATATCTCAGGAAGTAACCGGCGGAATCAAACGAAAATTGGTCCATAGGTAGACTCTATTGAGTACAAGTGCTGATTTAATTTGTGTGTCAATATCTCAAAGGAGGGTGGAGCAATCAAAAGTGCTTACTTTGTCATTGCGCCTACTGTATCTCGAGAAATATTACTGCGATTTGAATGAAATTTGAAATGACACTAACCCAATATGGAAGCAAGCATCGATTAAATTTTGGCGCCAATTGCCCCAGGGGGAGGGTGGGGTGATTTTTGCGCTTAGTCAACAATGCGAAAAATTAATTCATTAAAAAATCGCTTTCACGCTATTTAATTATCAAAACAGCTGAAAACTTTCAATGATTTGAAATTTTTAACTGTTGTCAATTTCTTTTTACTAACAAATAAAATGTTTGCAATTAATCTAAACAAGGCTTTTGCAATGATTTTCGATTTCGCTCATTGATTCTGCATTTGCAGGGTTATTACGATAGTTGGGAAATTGGAGCTGTCTCCAATTATTCGGGCGAGTACGTATTTTATTTTGTAACCGGAATTCATAAGATAGATATAGAAGAAGGTTTCGTGACGGCCACGACAGCTAGTTTTACATTTTATTACCGTGCATTTTACAATTTTAAACTGGAACCTCTGCTGCCAGTGCTATATTGTTGTTTTTACAGTATAGTTGAACTAAATGTTGCGGCAATAAATTGTAAAATTGCTAACTTTACTGTAAGAAACTGTAAACTTGCTAACTTTACTGTAAGAAACTGTAAAATTGCTAACTTTACTGTAAGAAACTGAAATTGCTTGCTCTACAGTTTATTGCTGTGCATTTTACAGTTTTACATTGGAACTTCGGCTGCCAGTATTATACTGTAAAAACCACAGTTTATTTTTTGCAGTGCACTGTTGCTCTGAGGAGACGATACATATTTTTTTATGAAATTAGTGATGTAAATTATACATTTTCTACTTACTTTAAGCCAGCCTCTTTGGACTTCTGGGTAGCTGCGCAACATTAGCCGCTCGTTCCCGTATATCTAAAGTAGTATCCGACGATGATTTAGGTAAGTCATGTAATTTTGTTTATTTATGAGTTTTCTATTTCAAAATGTTCTTGTTTATTTTTACCATTATTGTTTAGAATTATTATAATTGTTTTTTTTTTTCAACCTCCGATAGGCTATAATAAGATATTTTTGGAAAAAAAATTGAACCGACTTCGGAACTTCACTCGGCAAGTGCTCTAAAAAGTAAAAAATAATTTTATTCTTTGAATACCATCGACACTACATTTAAACATAAGTTTTGAAGTCGGTGCAAAAACACTATATAGAATCATACGAAACTATAATTTAACTATATATATAAATTGCAATGAATCCAGGTTCTTTAATAGCATTCGCATACACTACATTGACAACCACATATTTATGTAATGGTACAAATATCCAGCTCTAAATTTTCAATGGTTTCTCTGAAAAATGTTGGCAAAATGTAGAGAAACATCATTTCATCTATAGTTTTTGCACCGACTTCAAAACTTATGTTTAAATGTAGTGTCGATGGTGTTCAAAGAATAAAATTATTTTTTACTTTTTAGAGCATTGCCGAGTGAAGTTCCGAAGTCGGTTCAATTTTTTTTCCAAAAATATCTTATTTTATTCTTTTTAGTGTAAATGTACATATGAAAAAAGGTAATATTTCCATTACAAAACTTCACCTAATTTGCTTAAGCAAATGCTTCATAAAATAAACTATGTAAGGAAAAAAAAAGAACGACAGTATCAACCCGTCTAAAATTTTAAACGATTGACACTAAAAATAATCCTTGTTATTCTCTAGTATTTATTTGTGTACTAGTTTAATCAAAGGCTAAATATTAACGGCTTTTCAACTAATTTATATTTCAAAACAGCATTAGATGCTGGCGGTTCATAAAATTTTACGACGTATTACGTACGTGGCATGGCACGCTAATGAGTTTCATGTTTGCTTCAGTTAAGCCTTCATTCAAAATTTTCATTATCATTATAATAACTGTTTTATATCAATCACGTTTTGTAACAATGTATTTCATATTTAATCATTTAGGACAAATCGCTTTAAATTTGAGCAAAAATTTGGAGATTTTCCTCACTTTCTTCAGAATTCCTTTATAAAAACTTATGTACATTAAGACTAATAAAACCTGAAATATTACGAATCAATTAGTACCTGGTACGACTTTCAGTTCGTCGGAGTTAAGGAGAAAAAAGCAGAACTTAGGCAGGGATTCAAGTGAAACAGCAATGCGATCGCTTCGAATTGCAATCGCTACTGGAAGTGAATTACATTATCATCAAATTAACTTGGCACTGACGTCACTACGAGCGGAGCCAATAAGAGCTCACAAGCAGTCAGCAATCTCCTCTTATTCGCCAAGTAGGCTGTGACGTTTTATCTAGCTCGTTTTTCATAGGCAAACGTCACGCAGACGTCACGATGTTTTTATCAAGAAACGTTCTAATGTAATTCATTTCCAGTAGCGATTGCAGTTTGCGATAGCCTGTTTCACTTGAATCCCTGCCATAGAAAGATACTCGGTTTAAAATTTTCAAAAAGACCATAGAAATGAATTTCATTATGCAATCCAGAGAAGCCTGGCGTTCAAAATGGCCATTATTACGATTACTGTGATCCCAATTTCTTTTTCGAAAGATTTCTGCAGGTTCCCGTTATCGAATTCGGACCACGAGAGGATGGGACCAATCGGAAAGAAAGACCTTTTTAACAAAAAAAGAATTTTTGAAATCGGTCCAGGCATCTTCGAGTAATCTTGTAACATACCGAAAAAAAAAATTTCTCCGACGAATTGTATAACCTCCTCCTTTGTTGAAGTCGGTTAAAAAATAAACGGATTCAAATACAAAAAATATTTTATTATCAAAAGTAAGGTACAATGCTCTACAATTCTCTACATAATCAGCTTGACGATTAAAGCATTTGTCATACCTGTGAACAAGCTTTATAATAGCCTCCTTGTGAAATGTTGCCGCCGGCGATTGCCGGGGATTGGAAGTGAGTTGTGACGGTGTCTTTAGGTTCCAAACCACTTTGGAAGCACGATGCCTTTCAGACCCCAAGCAGGGGTCTTGAAAAATGTACTTCTGTTTTTTAATAAAATATTTTTGAAAAAAAAAATTGAACCGACTTCGGAACTTCACTCAGCAAATGCTCTAAAAAGTAAAAAATAATTTTATTCTTTGAACACCATCGATACTACATTTAAACATAAGTTTTGAAGTCAGCGCAAAACAGCTAAATAGAATCATTCGAAACTATAAATATAAATTTAAATGAATCCAGGTTCTTTATTCGCATTCGCATTCATTGAAAAATACATATTTATGTAATGGTACAAATATTCAGCTCTCAATTTTCAATGATTTCTCTGAAAATGTTGGCAAAATATAGTAAACATCATTTTACCTATCGTTTTTGCGCCGACTTCAAAACTTATGTTTAAATGTAGTATCGATGGTGTTCAAAGAATAAAATTATTTTTTACTTTTTAGAGCATTTGCTGAGTGAAGTTCCGAAGTCGGTTCAATTTTTTTTTTCAAAAATATTTTATTTTATTCTTTTTAGTGTAAATGTACATATGAAATAAGGTAATGTTTCCATTACAAAACTTCACCTAATTTGCTTTAAGCAAATGCTTCATAAAATAAACTATGTAAGGAAAAAAAAGAAAGAAAGTATCAACCCGTCTAAAATTTTAAACTAGAGCCGCTATATAGACCTATATAGGGGTATATATAGGGGCCTTATTTTAAATGATTGACACTAAAAAATAATCCTTGTTATTCTCTGGTATTTATTTGTGTACTAGTTTAATCAAAGGCTAAATATTAACGGCTTTTCAACTAATTTATATTTCAAAACAACACTAGATGCTGGCGGTTCATAAAATTTTACGACGTATTACGTACGTGGCACGCTAATGAGTTTCATGTTTGCTTCAGTTAAGCCTTCATTCAAAATTTTCATAATCATTATAATTACTGTTTCATATCAATCGCGTTTTGTAACAATGTATTTCATATTTAATCATTTAGGACAAATCGCTTTAAATTTGAGCAAAAATTTGGAGATTTTCCTCACTTTCTTCAGAATTCCTTTATCAAAACTTATGTAAATTAAGACTAATAAAACCTGAAATATTACGAATCAATTAGTACCTGGTACGACTTTAAGTTCGTTGGAGTTAAGGAGAAAAAAGCAGGGCATAGAAAGATACTCGGTTTAAAATTTTCAAAAAGACCATAGAAATGAATTTCATTATGCAATCCAGAGAAGCCTGGCGTTCAAAATGGTCATTATTACGATTACTGTGATCCCAATTTCTTTTTCGAAAGATTTCTGCAGGTTCCCGTTATCGAACCCGGACCACGAGAGGATGGGACCAATCGGAAAGAAAGACCTTTCTAACAAAAAAAGAATTTTTGAAATCGGTCCAGGCGTCTTCGAGTAATCTTGGAACATACCGAAAAAAAAAATTTCTCCGACGAATTGTATAACCTCCTCCTTTGTTGAAGTCGGTTAAAAAGTATGTCGATGATCTTAGTTAAATGTAAGCTTATCAATTCGCTTTGCATAAAAGAAAAAAAAATTATAGTTTTTTTTTTTATTTTTTAATATTTTTAGTTTAAAAGTGATTGATTATAATTGCTTTATTGCGTACATTTTACTTCTTACATGTTTAATAATATCGATGTTCAATTGCGCCAAATTTATGTTTTTTTTTCGAGGAAGAAAGTGGGGGGGGGGGGGGGCATAGGTATCAGTCAGCGGTTTGAAGGGATCGATAAGCTCAAAAACTTTGGGAAACACTGTTCTAGAGGGTGGTGAGATCCCCCCCCTTGTTAAACACCTTGTAATGATCATTATATGATTGGTTTGATTTTGAATTTGTTCCAATTATGTCCCGAACATTTTGTTGCAGGTAAAGTTTTTTCCTTTGTTGCAACGGCAGAATCTTTGCTTCCCATTCTGACCACAGTTCTTACGTCTCAAGTGTTCAATGCTTTTCTGAACACTTTTGCTGGAATGCCGTACATGATGCTTGCAGTTTTCTTATTACTACCCCTCGGAGTATTTATGTAAGTACACTAGCAAAAATACCCGGCGTTGCCTGGGCCAATAATGATTTATAGAAACAATTCATACTCACCTTTGGGTTTTTTTCCTGAACTCAAAACACACCAAATTTTGGATAACTTTTTTGGGATACCTAGGATAATTTTACTCCCCTCCCTACTTTATGAAAATACATTAAGTATTATTATGTCACTAATTTTTGTCTCAGAGAAATAGTCATCAAATGCTGAGATACTATTGCTGACCATAAAATGACGCTAACAGTTTTTGAACTCAATGATTTCGTAATTAATAGGGAACGTTTGACAATTACACTGTTCGACAAAAAAAAACCTTGAAAATGCTTCTGGTATTTTGAAGGCTGATTCTTATGTAAAATGACCCCCTGAATCCGAATATGACCCCCGTTTTCCCCCATCACGTCCCAATTTTTTTTAAAACGCCCCCCTTTTTTTTTCATTTTTCCTTAGTTTCAGGGCTATAATATTTTTTTTTGGAGGGGAAAGGAGCCTTATATTCACCAATAAATTTTTTTGAAGGTCAAGAGAGACTCAAAGTTTAAAATCATGAGCACCGAGAAAAAATCGGGGAACTTGGGGGGGCGTGGCCCCCCAAAATATTTGAAAAATCACCAAAAACGATCTTTTTATTCTAGTTTCTTTAAAAAGACCTTTAAAACATTTTTTTCGGTGCAGAACCAGAGTATAGGATCCGCTCCTATGGCTCCTGGGTCAGAAAAAATTTTCACGCTGTAAAATTTTTTAAAAAAAATAAAATAATGCTTTAAAAATCGCACTTTGCACTCGAGTTTTAAAGCAGGTCTTCAGCCAAAAAAAAAAAACAAAATTGTGGCTGATTCTTATGTCAAATGACTCCCTATTTCCAAATATGACCTCAGTTTCCCCCCTCCACCCCCTCTTTCCAGAGAGTCCCCCCCCCCCCAATTCAGAGTCATTTTACTAATTCGGAGGGGAAAAGTACATTACGTAACCCGTTAACATAATTCTAAAAGGCAACAGAGGTTCAAAGTTCAAAATCATGTACATGTGTACCAAAAATATAAACTATGGCGGTGTACCCCCCCCCCCCCCAAAAAAAAAAAATCTTCTTTTCTTGTTTGTCTAAGAGACGTTTTAAACCTTTTTTTTTTTTTTTTTTTGTGAAAAATCAGAGTATTGAATTTTCTTTTCTTTTTTTTTGGGGGGGGGGAGGGGGGAGGTATACCGCCCTAGTTTATATTTTTGGTACACATGTACATGATTTTGAACTTTGAACCTCTGTTGCCTTTTAGAATTATGTTAACGGGTTACGTAATGTACTTTTCCCCTCCGAATTAGTAAAATGACTCTGAATTGGGGGGGGGGGACTCTCTGGAAAGAGGGGGTGGAGGAGGGAAACTGAGGTCATATTTGGAAATAGGGGGTCATTTGACATAAGAATCAGCCACAATTTTGTTTTTTTTTTGGCTGAAGACCTGCTTTAAAACTCGAGTGCAAAGTGCGATTTTTAAAGCATTATTTTATTTTTTTTAAAAAATTTTACAGCGTGAAAATTTTTTCTGACCCAGGAGCCATAGGAGCGGATCCTATACTCTGGTTCTGCACCGAAAAAAATGTTTTAAAGGTCTTTTTAAAGAAACTAGAATAAAAAGATCGTTTTTGGTGATTTTTCAAATATTTTGGGGGGCCACGCCCCCCCAAATTCCCCGATTTTTTCTCGGTGCTCATGATTTTAAACTTTGAGTCTCTGTTGACATCCAAAAAAATTTATTGGTGAATATAAGGCTCCTTTCCCCTCCAAAAAAAATATTATAGCCCTGAAACTAAGGAAAAATGAAAAAAAAAGGGGGGCGTTTTAAAAAAAATTGGGACGTGATGGGGGAAAACGGGGGTCATATTCGGATTCAGGGGGTCATTTTACATAAGAATCAGCCTTCAAAATACCAGAAGCATTTTCAAGGGTTTTTTTTGTCGAACAGTGTTATTTGTGCAAAAACGCAAGTTAATGGTAATGTAGTCTTGTTTAAGGGTTTGATTAATTTAATATGCGGATTACCTTACGTTTTGACATAATTTTAAAAAGGTTTTTATTGGATACATACGGAATATGCCAACAAAAGAAAAAAAACTGAACGTTTCGAATGTGGGAGTATTATTTTGATGATTAAGATTTTTCCACAGTCGATAAATATCAGACAATAATCATTTTATTTTGGTTACGTTGTGTAAGAAGTAAAGTATTATTGCGTAGTCTTTGGCACAAAAACTGGCGTTAGTTGAAAAAATCTCCGTGCATCTCAGTTGCTAAAATCTTGCATTTAGCATTTAGCACCCCAGAGACCGCTGTACCTTCCAATTTGCTTGGATTTACCGGTTATTAAAATCTTGCAACAAATTTGGCAAAATTCCTGTTCAATCGGATACTAAGTAACTGGCCAATTGTAAATATCCCCAGAAAGTGCCAAATCAACGAAAACAAATTTGAGAAATGCCGAAAGGTTGTATTTAAAGCTCCATCAAATTGGAAATAATGAACCTAATTCATTTATTAGTTGCCAATCTCATCTAGCGATTACGTTACCGATATTCTAAAACATATTTACAAAACTCGCGAAAATAATTGATGCAGTGAACAATTCTTACTACAGAAAATACTGTACAATACAATTTATACTACAAAATAATATTTGCACGTTTCAAAGCACAATAAAAAAACACATTGCTTACACCACAAAATGTTTTGAATACAAATCATGGTAAAAGCTCGTTAGCGAGCGGGCGCGCGAGCGTCTCCAGTGTCTAGGTAAAAGTAGAGAATAGCCTTGAAAACTTAATGCGAATAGCGGAAATGATACACGCAATTCTAGCTATCGACAGGGAGTTGAGATGATGCACTAAATATTGAATTAGTTTGTTGAAAGCCTTCGCGGATTTATGCGAAAAATGTACCTTAAATTCTAATGAAAAAAGCGCTACCAATCGAACTTTTTCGAATTTCGTTATAAACTATAGCCTATGTGTTATTCTGATGTATAAGCTACATTATGGTAAAAGTTTCATTAAAATCCATTCAGTAGTTTTTGCGTGAAAGAGGAACAAACATCCATCCATCCAAACATCCAAACTTTCGCATTTATAATAGTAGTAAGATTTGCGAAAACTTTTACACAGATTTTAAATTCAAACTTCGCCTGTTTGTTAAAGGATATATTGTTATCTCCATATATTATTTCTCTAAGCCGAATCCTATACCCGGTCGAAACTCGCTCATTTCTTTATCGAATTGCATGAAAATTTATGATTTTGAAGCTTATCCCGCGGGCTATTGACGAAAATTAGACCCACCCTCTAAAAAGTGTCGGTTCGTTTTTTATTCGAACTTCAATTTTTGGGCACAAAATTGACTCTATCTAGCGAAATAATTGTCGTATCGTCTCCATTTTGATTTCATTCGAAAGATTAAAAAAAATGCGTTCTTTAGAACGTTTCTCCGCTAGCGCCGCGTAACGAGAATCTCGAAAATCCACGTTTAAGCGACTTATAAGCGATTGAAGTTTGAAAAAGTTAAATTTTTTGCTCAACTGTTAAAATCGTTACCATTGTTGTTCAAATCAATTTTAAATGCGACATTTCAAGCCAAGGCTTAGCTCGGTAAACCTTAATTGTAACTTTTATTGTTTCAAAATACTATGGTAGTTTTGCGATAACGTTAGTATTTAGTTTAGTAGTAGCCTTGGGTATTTGATTTTAATATAGGGTATCACTTTTGTAGTAGTTGTAAAAGTGAACGTGTCTTTGATCTCTTTGAAAAGTTGTCAGAACGACGGCAGTAGATGGCGATGTTGTGCAAACGTACAAGATTTTACAATGCCAAGGAACAGGGTACCAACAGGCAGACTAACAGGAAGGTGTCTACTACCTAGACAATATTAGACAATTCAACAATGCTTTGGCCTTCGCTTCAGTCAAAGTAGACTCAGTTAACATTCCTGGCAGAGGTCCATATTGTTTTAAACTACATGGTCAAGTGTACCATATGATCGGGAACTTGCAACCTCCGGCAGGGACTACACCAACTTACGCTGGACTTTCTTTATAGATTTTGACACTGCGCTGCAACTTCGGGCCGGTAATCAAGCCAATAAAAATTGTCGTATTAAATTTTAAGTTTAGAGTGGTTTTTTTTTTTCGGAATTCCGCACGGGTCACCTAGTTGTTATTATATTGCATTTACTATTTTTACGAAAATTATTATTAACATTTTTATTTCAACACATTGGCCTACCCCTCAAAGTGAGAGTTTCAGTCAAAATGTCTTAATTATTTTCCTTGTCACAATATCCCTCTTTTTCATCCCATACAGAAGGGAAAAAAAAGAAAACAATGAAGAGTAAAAGAAATGTTATACACCATGAATGAATTCAAGATTCTAGTTTTACTTCCGAAGAATTACTTTAAAAAATTGTACAAATTATGTTTGAAACTCAAATTGTATTCACAAAGATTATAAATATTTATAGTGACTTAAAATGCTATTCTCCGTATATAAGAAAGAAAAAAAAGTTTTTCTTTTTTTTTTTTTTTTTTTTTTTTTTCAACGACTTATTGTGAACTGGGCAGTAGTAACGTAGGTTCATACATATCATCGAAAAAAACTATAATAATTTAAAAAAAAAACATGTTTGGTGCAAACTTTAGAAACACTATATATATACAGTCGACGCTCGATATAACGACCGTCTCCGTCCTACAGAAAACGGTCTTTATAAGGAATGGTCGCTGTAAGAGGTAGAACATAGAGTATATTAGGATACAGTCGGGGGTTTTCTCGCCGGTCGTTGTATTGGGATGGTCTTTATAACGTGTGGTCGTTATAATGAGCGTCGACTGTATGTATATATATATATATATTCATTAAATATAGCTTTCTTTTTACGCAAAAAAAAGTATGGTTTGCTTTTAGAAACAAGTTTTAACTGTTAAAAGGTATAGTATTTAAAATTATTTGCCACCTAAATCAACAGAGATAGCGTTTTAGAAAATATTAAAAAATAAATAAATGTTCTTATACGTCAAAGTAATCTTGTTTTGTTTTGGACGAACTTCTTGTTGCATAATAAATCTAAGAATAGGTTGTTAAGTTTTCTCAGACTTGAGCTGTTTTTCTTTAAATTTTCGTTTCTTTCATTCTGTATTCATTCCAAACTTCTATTTACAGATGGCTGACTTGTTTACCGTCTATGGATTATCAAGATGTCTATCATAATAATGAAGCAAAAACTGACTATCAAACTCATTTGTGATTAAAAGATTTCTGAAAAAGTTTTTATTTAGTTAAACAAAAAATTTTCTCTGAACGTCGTTGCTTGTATTTATTTTTTAATAAAAGTTCAACTCTTTTTATACCTGACTACGGTACAGCCAACAGGAAGTGTTTCGTTTTTCGCAGTCTGGATATGTTTGTATATATTGTAACGAGTCCGTAGCACCTTCAACTTTCTTCAAATGAGCATTCCAATCTTGAGGAAGTAACTATAAATTTATTTACAAGCATTTACACTATTTACAATATAAGCAGGAAACAATTGCTAAACATCCAGCAATTAGGTAGCAAAACAGTACACTGTACTCTCAACAGTAACTCAGCACCACGTATCAAACGTGAACAGTAATTAAGCAATTACAAAAGCAAAACAACCATTCGCCAAGCGAACGAAAACGAGTCACCAGATCAAATCTGAAAACAACCGACTGACTTGTGTTCAAGGCCAGCTTTTTATACTCGAAAAAAATATTTCCACACTATTCGAGCAAAATCCGGAGCATTCTGTTTATTCATAACTTGAAATAATCCATTGAGAAAGTTCTAGCAATAAAAAGAAAAAGAAAAAAAAGAAAACACTCCGAGCGAAAAATGTCTTCACGCTTATTAAATGCAGGGCAAGTGTAAAACCTACAAAACGTTACAAGGCCGGTATACAAGTGATAAAAGTGATATCTTCAGATACTTTTGCAACATGACGTCAGATAAAACCAAAACTAATGGAAATGATGCAAGGCAGGAAAAACAACAACTATTTACAAGATTTGTAACATTGCCCCCTTCCCAAGGACTGCACGTCCCGGGCAGTACAATCCCCAGAAAGGAAGCAAGGGAAAATTTACAGGTGCACACATTACATGATGACCAATCATAAACATGATAAACAATAACAATGAGAACATGAAAGAAATAATAACATTGATGAAGTAATATTACAGACAATTAAAGGCAAAAGTTATATACAAAATTTACAAACAAATTACCATGGTAGCTTTAGATTTACTTTACGATCTATGGCCATAGTATGGGGCTAGCCGATCATAATGTACAACCCTAGGTTTTGAATGTGATGACTTCTGGATCCTCACTACGACGTCGTTCAGCCGGTGAAGGACTGTGTAGGGTCCATCTCAATGCGACTGCAATTTGGGTGACAGACCTTTACGTCGGATGGGATTCCATAGCCACACCTTGTCACCTTCTTGAAAGTCATGGCCAGTGGTCCTTGTGTCGTATCGGGTCTTCATTTTCTCCGTCGCGATGTTGATTCGCTCCCGTGCGAAGTGATGAACGTCTTCCAACCGGGCCTGGAGATCCTGGACGTACTCCTCAGGCGATGAAGGCGCATCTGGAGGGAGACCGAAGACGAGATCACAAGGTAGCCGAAGCTCTCGGCCGAAGAGCATCTGTGATGGGGAATATCCGGTGGTCTCGTGGACAGCACTGCGGTAGGCCAGCAGGAACAGAGGAAGTTTCTTGTCCCAATCCTGTTGATTTTTGGAGACCATAAGCGAGAGATTATTAAGGATTGTCCTGTTGAATCTCTCCACCATGCCGTCCGATTGTGGGTGTAGTGGTGTCGTTCGAGTTTTCTCAATTTTGAGGATTTTACATAGGTCCTTAAACATAGCAGAGATGAAGTTTCTCCCCTGATCGGAGTGGATCTGCAAAGGTGTCCCATATCTCGAGATCCAATGCTGGACTAGAGTCTCTGCTACAGTGGTAGCTTCTTGATCCGGAATGGAATATGCTTCGGGCCATTTGGTGAAATAGTCAATGGAAACGAGGATGTATTTGTTCCCATCAGTAGTTTTCGGTAGAGGACCAAGAATGTCGATCCCGATTCGTTCGAAAGGAGCTCCTACGTTGTAAAGATGTAGCTTCCCGCGGCTTCTTCTCTTCGGTCCTTTACGGGCAGCACAGGCGTCACAAGAATGACACCACTTCTCTACGTCATCCTTCGCCTTGCTCCAGAAGAAGCGCTCTCGAACCTTGTGGAGGGTTTTCAAGATACCAAAGTGTCCTCCAGTCGGACTACTGTGCAATTCCTTTAGAACGTCTGGAATTCTTGATCTGGGAAGGAGTAACTGCCATTTGAATGCTTTACCATCCTCAGATTCCCATTTCCGATACAGGACGCCATTTCGCAACTGGAGAGATTTCCATAGAGCCCAGTATCTTTTCGTTGCAGGACTGTAGATAGAAACGTCTTGCCAACTAGGTCGCCGACTGTCCTTTTCCATTAACTCTATGATAGGCTTAAGGTCTGGGTCTTCAAGCTGATCTTTTCTTACTTGGTCGTCACTCCATGGATCGGGATCTGAAGATGTTGAAGTAGCAGTAACTTGACAGGCAGTAGGGATTGTCGTCCCGTACTGTTTCTCAATTCGGGAGCAATAATGGCAGTTCTCGGAACAAGGTCTTCTTGATAATGCGTCAGCATTCCCGTGTGACATGCCTTTTCGGTGCTTAATCTCGATGTCATATTCCTGGAGCCGCTGTATCCACCTGGCTACCTGGCCCTCTGGATTCTTGAAATTCAACAGCCAAGTTAAAGAGGCATGATCAGTCCGGAGCAGGAATTTACGGCCGTAGAGGTAATGATGGAAATGTTCTACAGCTTTAACTATGGCGAGCAATTCCTTTCTCGTGACACAATAATTTCGCTCCGACTTGGATAAGCATTTGCTCCAGTAGGCGATGACATGTTCGTTACCGTCTATTTCTTGAGATAAAACAGCTCCAACGCTCTCGTGGCTCGCATCAGTGTCAAGTATGAAGGATTTTCCAGGCTGAGGATAAGAGAGAATAGGCGTTGATGTTAAAGCCTCCTTCAGCTGTAGAAATGCATCCTCGCATTCTTTGGATCATTCAAATTTCTGTTTGCTCTCCGTCAGCTTATGCAAAGGTCGTGCAATATTAGAAAAACCCTTCACAAACTTCCTGTAGTACGTGCAGAGCCCCAGGAAAGTTCGCAGCTGATGGACATTTTCGGGGCGGCTCCAATTCTTGACTGCTGATACCTTATCTGGATCTGTTCGTACACCTTCGGAAGAGATAATGTGACCAAGATAGTTCACCTCACGGCGGAACAAATTACATTTGGACGGGCTTAACTTCAGGTTGGCTTCCTTAAGCTTTTGCAGCACCTTCCTAAGATTAGCCAAATGTTCCTCAAAACTGCGTCCTATGATGATGATGTCGTCCAAGTAGACAAGACAGGATTCATAAGAGAGTCCTCTTAACACTGATTCCATTAGACGCTCGAACGTGGCTGGTGCATTGCAGAGGCCGAAAGGCATCACTTTAAACTGCCACAAGCCTTGTCCGGTTGTAAACGCCGTCTTCTCTCGGTCGTCGGGGTGTATCTCTACCTGCCAGTAGCCGCTCTTTAAATCCAGGGTCGAAAACCACTTGTGTCCGGAAAGGGTGTCCAGAGTGTCATCGATCCGTGGAAGAGGGTAACTGTTCTTCTTGGTGATGTCATTCAGGCGTCGGTAATCAACACAAAATCTGGTGGAGCCGTCTTTCTTTCGGACCAAGACGATAGGGGATGCCCAAGGACTGGATGAGGGCTCGATGACGTCATTCTCCTGCATCTCTTTCAAGAGGATCTCGACCTCTTCCTTCTTGGCGAACGGTAGTCGTCTTGGATGCTGCTTGATAGGGGGATGATCTCCAGTGTCGATCCTATGCTGCGTTAAACTCGTGCGACCAACGTCTTCGGATGTAGATGAAAACACCTGCTTGAAGTTGTCCACCAATCTTTCCGCAGCGTATCTTTGATCCTTCGATAATGGTGCACACCCAATTAATTTTGAAGTCAAGGATTCGGAAGACACAGTCTCGGAGGAGTCAATTCTTCTGATGATGCAGTTTACGGGAGTACAAGTTGCCAACACTTCTCCTTTCTTGATATTCCTCGGTCTTTCACTTACATTGGCGACTCTCACAGGAACTGCATTCCTTGAAAGGTCCACAAGCGTAGATGCCACTAGTACTCCTTTTGGGCTATTACTCTGGTTAGGATATTCAATTAGGCCGAATTTAAAGCTGTTGTTTTCCTTGATGGAGCGAGGTATTAGTATTTCTGATCTTGGGGGAATCAATAAATCTGTTTGGGCTATTACTTGATGAGCGGATTTTAAGTTATTTTCAGCATTGAAAATTGCTATGTCTTCCCTCATTGAGTGCAGCTCATTATTTTTAAAGTCTATAGAAAAATCAAATTTTCTCAAAAAGTCCAGTCCGAGAATTAAGGGATCAGTAATGTCAGCGACGAATGCCGTGTGATGGTAAGTGGCACTCCCGAACATTATTTCTAAGTTCACTTTTCCTTCAATCTCGATTTTGTCACCTGTCACAGTTTGGAGAGTAACGCAGGGCGGCGTCCATAAGATCTTGAGTCCAAATTGATGAGCCACATCAGTCCTAATGATGGTAACGTTGGCTCCTGTGTCCACAATCATTTCGCAGGGAAACCCATTCACATATGCGTAAATGAAGAGTCCGTTGCAGCCGCCACTTCTTGAGGAAATCTGGAAAACTTTGGGATGGGGCTCATTCCAATTTGGCGACCTCCGCCCCGCGAGATTGCCATTGCTTAGTTTTCCTGAGCTGGAGAGGGAGAGGTGCTCTTCCCTTCTGTTTCTTGGCGGGCTTCGCAGTTCTTTCGTACGTGGCCCTCACCGCCACATTTCCAGCACTTCAGTGGTTGTCTACTTTGGTCTTTACGAGCCGTAATCTTCTTCAGGGTCCCCGAGATCTCGTTGATTTGTCGCTTAATTTCCGAGAGACAAGTTGAGTGCGAATCCGGAGCACTCACTTCCACGCCCCTGATTGAATGGCGATCCTTGCGGGACGTTTGTTGTGCAGCCTCGAACTTCATTGCGTAGACCAGACCGGATTTAAGATCTTTGATGTCCGCCATCCGGAGAGCCGTCTGAATTTCTGGACTTCGCACTCCGTCTATGAAGTAGTTCAGGGCCAGACCATCGCGAATATCCGAAGGACAGTTCGAGAAGGCGAGATGGGAAAGCCTCTCAACATCTGCTGCAAAAACTTGCAAAGTCTCTCCAGCCTTCTGGAGTCGGGATTTCAGCTGGAGTTGGCTGAATTCTTTTTGGCATGCTTCGCCAAAGCGAAGCTCCAAGGCCGATGATAAGGCATCGAAGTCGCGGTGCTTGTCCTCTGGGAAGGTCTGTAGTACGTCGGCTGCATCCCCTCTCAGAGAGGCTGCAAGGTGACAGGCTTTTGTGGAAGAGTCCCAGGAGTTTGCTTCTGCAACGATGAGGAACTGCTTCTTGTAAATATTCCACGAGGTCTTCCCGTCAAACGTGGCCAGTTTGATGGATGGACGAAAAGTTCCAGCTGCAGCTACACAGTCACTTGAGTTGTTGGAGGATGCTGCTAACTTCGATTCAAGTTCTTTAATTTTCTTTTCCACATTGTTTTCTACTGTGGTGATTCGATCTTCAACGCTGTCAACTTTCTCTTCTAGAGCCTCCACTTTATTTTCCATATTGGTAAATTTACTTTCCACCAAACTTTTCATTGACGTTAGATCGCTTTTAATTTCTTCAGCTAGATCCTTTTTTAATTGTTCTTGATTAGTAGCCAGAGTCGCCATATCACTCTTAAACTGTTCCTAGTTAGTAGCCATAGTCGCCATATCATTTTTTAATTGTTCTTGATTCGCAGCCATGTCATTTTTTAATTCACTTTTAACAGCGTTGATCGCATCAAGGAGTTTTTTCAGTTGTTCCTCCATTGCTCGAGTAATCACCATAAAATTCTGAAGTCAAAAAGTCCTTAGGAAGAAAAGTCCGAGTTCACAGATAATTCCAAGAAAGTCCTTGAAGATGCCCCACGTTCTGCGCCAATATTGTAACGAGTCCGTAGCACCTTCAACTTTCTTCAAATGAGCATTCCAATCTTGAGGAAGTAACTATAAATTTATTTACAAGTATTTACACTATTTACAATATAAGCAGGAAACAATTGCTAAACATCCAGCAATTAGGTAGCAAAACAGTACACTGTACTCTCAACAGTAACTCAGCACCACGTATCAAACGTGAACAGTAATTAAGCAATTACAAAAGCAAAACAACCATTCGCCAAGCGAACGAAAACGAGTCACCAGATCAAATCTGAAAACAACCGACTGACTTGTGTTCAAGGCCAGCTTTTTATACTCGAAAAAAATATTTCCACACTATTCGAGCAAAATCCGGAGCATTCTGTTTATTCATAACTTGAAATAATCCATTGAGAAAGTTCTAGCAATAAAAAGAAAAAGAAAAAAAAGAAAACACTCCGAGCGAAAAATGTCTTCACGCTTATTAAATGCAGGGCAAGTGTAAAAACTACAAAACGTTACAAGGCCGGTATACAAGTGATAAAAGTGATATCTTCAGATACTTTTGCAACATGACGTCAGATAAAACCAAAACTAATGAAAATGATGCAAGGCAGGAAAAACAACAACTATTTACAAGATTTGTAACATTGCCCCCTTCCCAAGGACTGCACGTCCCGGGCAGTACAATCCCCAGAAAGGAAGCAAGGGAAAATTAACAGGTGCACACATTACATGATGACCAATCATAAACATGATAAACAATAACAATGAGAACATGAAAGAAATAATAACATTGATGAAGTAATATTACAGACAATTAAAGGCAAAAGTTATATACAAAATTTACAAACAAATTACCATGGTAGCTTTAGATTTACTTTACGATCTATGGCCATAGTATGGGGCTAGCCGATCATAATGTACAACCCTAGGTTTTGAATGTGATGACTTCTGGATCCTCACTACGACGTCGTTCAGCCGGTGAAGGACTGTGTAGGTTCCATCCCAATGCGACTGCAATTTGGGTGACAGACCTTTACGTCAGATGGGATTTCATAGCCACACCTTGTCACCTTCTTGAAAGTCATGGCCAGTGGTCCTTGTGTCGTATCGGGTCTTCATTTTCTCCGTCGCGATGTTGATTCGCTCCCGTGCGAAGTGATGAACGTCTTCCAACCGGGCCTGGAGATCCTGGACGTACTCCTCAGGCGATGAAGGCGCATCTGGAGGGAGACCGAAGACGAGATCACAAGGTAGCCGAAGCTCTCGGCCGAAGAGCATCTGTGATGGGAAATATCCGGTGGTCTCGTGGACAGCACTGCGGTAGGCCAGCAGGAACAGAGGAAGTTTCTTGTCCCAATCCTGTTGATTTTTGGAGACCATAAGCTAGAGATTATTAAGGATTGTCCTGTTGAATCTCTCCACCATGCCGTCCGATTGTGGGTGTAGTGGTGTCGTTCGAGTTTTCTCAATTTTGAGGATTTTACATAGGTCCTTAAACACAGCAGAGATGAAGTTTCTCCCCTGATCGGAGTGGATCTGCAAAGGTGTCCCATATCTCGAGATCCAATGCTGGACTAGAGTCTCTGCTACAGTGGTAGCTTCTTGATCCGGAATGGAATATGCTTCGGGCCATTTGGTGAAATAGTCAATGGAAACGAGGATGTATTTGTTCCCATCAGTAGTTTTCGGTAGAGGACCAAGAATGTCGATCCCGATTCGTTCGAAAGGAGCTCCTACGTTGTAAAGATGTAGCTTCCCGCGGCTTCTTCTCTTCGGTCCTTTACGGGCAGCACAGGCGTCACAAGAATGACACCACTTCTCTACGTCATCCTTCGCCTTGCTCCAGAAGAAGCGCTCTCGAACCTTGTGGAGGGTTTTCAAGATACCAAAGTGTCCTCCAGTCGGACTACTGTGCAATTCCTTTAGAACGTCTGGAATTCTTGATCTGGGAAGGAGTAACTGCCATTTGAATGCTTTACCATCCTCAGATTCCCATTTCCGATACAGGACGCCATTTCGCAACTGGAGAGATTTCCATAGAGCCCAGTATCTTTTCGTTGCAGGACTGTAGATAGAAACGTCTTGCCAACTAGGTCGCCGACTGTCCTTTTCCATTAACTCTATGATAGGCTTAAGGTCTGGGTCTTCAAGCTGATCTTTTCTTACTTGGTCGTCACTCCATGGATCGGGATCTGAAGATGTTGAAGTAGCAGTAACTTGACAGGCAGTAGGGATTGTCGTCCCGTACTGTTTCTCAATTCGGGAGCAATAATGGCAGTTCTCGGAACAAGGTCTTCTTGATAATGCGTCAGCATTCCCGTGTGACATGCCTTTTCGGTGCTTAATCTCGATGTCATATTCCTGGAGCCGCTGTATCCACCTGGCTACCTGGCCCTCTGGATTCTTGAAATTCAACAGCCAAGTTAAAGAGGCATGATCAGTCCGGAGCAGGAATTTACGGCCGTAGAGGTAATGATGGAAATGTTCTACAGCTTTAACTATGGCGAGCAATTCCTTTCTCGTGACACAATAATTTCGCTCCGACTTGGATAAGCATTTGCTCCAGTAGGCGATGACA
>JAXGGA010008808.1:0-54764 GCA_038373865.1 Uloborus plumipes
CACAATAGCGGCAGATCTTTTACATTTCTATAAATTTTCGATGTTTGCCTTGTGATAACTATCCATATATTAGTATAGATTTCTTTCATGTTAAACTTACTTCTAATCTTTTTATACATATACAAATAAGTACAAACAAAAAAGGGACGATGAGATACAAGCTCTTTGACCCGCTAGGTTGGTCCTTGTTAATTTACGAGTTTCCAGTGAAGATTAATTTACCCTTCATCACTAGAAAAACGGAGGGGCCTGTGCCGCCCCTTGCGTAGTTTGTTGTTCAATAAACTGAAAAATAACTGAAAGCAATATAACTCTCTGTCATTTTGTAATGTGACCTTTTTTGACTTCATATTTAATTCTGATAGTAATTGACAGCATAGAAGTGTAAATATTGAACCTCATACCAAGAAAGACTGGAAGAGCCACATTGGTCTCTGAGGCATTTTAGAACAAAAAATAGAGAAAATTTTCCTTTCCTCTGTTTACAGTAGCATGGAAAAGTGCTATTGACTCCAACATCAGTTTTATCTTCCTATTTTTGCAGTTGAATGGAATTCCAAAAGCAAAATACTGTTGACTCCCCACCAGCTAGACTGCAGAGATTCGTCTCCAGAAGGGAAACTAATATCACATATTTCAGTCTGTAGATATAGCATTGCGTCAATAATTATGGTTCAGTTCTCATTTAGTAATTAAAGAAAATGCAGTCGGCATATGGATTCAATCAGGAATAAATTTTTAAGAATTTATTCAAAAATCTGTAAGGGCCCTCTCAGTCTTATACAACAAATTTTCCGTCTTTCTAGTGTTTAAGCTGTCTATCTCTTTGCTCATTCCAGCTTCATCCGGTAAGCTGTTCTAAGTGTCTACTGAACACTTTACTGAAGTAGTAATTTTTCCTAAGTTCCAGATTAGCCTGATATTTAAATGGCTTAACACTAGAAAGACGGAAAGGCCCCGCGCATAGTTTGGTGCTCAATAAATTGAAAAATAACTAACTAAAAACATAATGAAACTTTCTGACTTTTCTTAATATGACCTGGTTTGATTGTCAACTTAATCGTTTAGTAATTGGTCTCATAGCAGATTAGTTTTTAAACTTTGTATCTAGAAAGAGAAGAGGGGCCAGTGGCCCTAAACCTACCCATGTGACTAACCTGCCCATTATTTGTTGGCTGCCCATAACTAGTCATTTACTCTAGATCTAAATTTTTCTAAGATATTGAAACAGTGAAGGTGATAAAATAAGAAAAAAAAAAGACCATTTCAGTTTCAAACATTACAGATAGTCTGGTCTATCAAGAGTCATGCCAGGCTCCTTTTTAGTTTAGTCTCTGGGTCCCCTTCCTCCATAGAAGTTATAAGAATTATACTATTTTGAATCCGAGCCAGGCTCCGTAATTTCCGACTTGGTTGACATAGCCTCTCATCGGCCCTGAAAATAGTAAAACACCTTTTACCCAGTGAATCAGTGACAATAAACTATTGTAATTAAAGTGAAGAAAAAAAAAGTTTTTTTTTAATGAAAAATAATTACATAATGAAGAAGAAATTTTGACTATACTGAGTAGAGAAACAAACTCATCAAAATGTTTGAAAGTATATTTATGACAGATACGCCATGGGCATGCGTACAGACACGCATTCATACGTATCACTCATCAGGAGTGATTTGGTACTATAACTCATCAAAATGTTATTTGAGTACTGCTTTTCTGGAAAAACAAATTCCCTGTTCACATCAATTAGTCCTGATCCAGGGTTTCATTTTTTCTATTTGGTGTTCTGTATTGTAAAATTTATTAGTTGCCTTTAGATGCCTATTTTTTGAAAGTCAATTTTTAATTTCCTTTCAGGACTGATCTTTGTGAGGACTATCTTCATGCCGTGTTTCGGACAACTCGCAAGACTTCGAATTTTTGAATTGAGCATCATATTTTGAGTTTAAAACAGTAAGTGACTATATGTTAAATTTAGTTTATATTTGGTAATGTCACTTCAAATATGTGACTTATGGTTTATGTTTAATCACATTGTAAGAAACAGGTCTCTCAAAAAGTTTGAGATTTTCTTGGTTTTTCAAATTTAATGATGACAAATTCTTCAGTTTATTTGTTTTAGTTGCATATATTTTCTTATTAATGCGTTGAATGAGTATTCATAAAAAATGAATAGCCTAAAATATATTGACAAAAATGATGAATTAATTTATGTCCTAGTGATTGTTTTAAAATGATTTGTGACACACTAATTCGTGTAGTAAACTGCATTATTTGTAGCAAATTGCAATTTTAGAAAATTAAGGAAACTAAATTTCAGAGGAGAAAAACTTGGATGCAAATAAAATTTTTCACCTACCTCTCCATAAAAGATTTAAACTTATTTACAACAGTTTATTAAATTTTTTTGTTCATTCAATCTTAAGATCATAGATAAAAACTTTTTCCCCTTCAACTCTCCATATTTATTTATGTTTTCCTGTCAACTTTCTTTGTGTTTACAAAATGACATCTTATATCATCTCGTAGTTTTTTCCGAATTTTTTCACAACAATTGAATGCATTTTAATAAGTTTCGTATTTCTATGTTCTTTATTATGTTTGCCAAAACGGAAAAATGTATTAAAACTGGTGATAACACGGACCTCTTACCACAAAGAGAAATTACGATAAAGTTCTGGGAACATTCAATAGCCCTATTGATGCAAATTGTATGAGATTTGCAAGGTTAATCATTTTGAAAATTGCTATTGATGGTATTATATTAACTAGATTATCCTTGTAATGAGGAAAACCAGAAAGAAGCCATTTGTTGAGTCTTCCAAAATGTGTATGAACTGGATTTTATTATATTGCAGTCTATTCAGACTAACCTTGGCTTACACTGTAGGAGTGTATTTCAAAAACATGCCACTTAATTTTTGATATAGTGATTTTGTGTTTACAAATACATCGTATTGTACAATATGGTTCCAATAACAAGATTCTTCACTTTAAGACTTTTATTTCTGCTTGGGGAGAACAGGGTTTCTATCCTGGAATTCTTATGTATGTAGGAGTTCTTGTCTTGGCACAAGGGCTTTTAAAATCACAGTTCAAAATGGGCAAAGCTTCGTCCATTGGTGTTTCAGTTATTAGAGCTAAACTATGTCCAGCATATGCAGTTCTAGCTTTAAAATATTCTTTAAGATTTAGCTAGTTCAAGTTTGAGAAGTTTGCTTCATTTCATTATTTTAAAAACTATATTTAGCTCATGAAATCAATAAACATAATTGTATTTCAACATTCTTGTATGTACTTATGTTCAAAGTATTCCCACATGATCACTGAAAATTGCTGGAGCTATGAGTTTATCCACCCCTTCAAAGAATAGCATTCAAGGTTAAACTCCTGCCTTAGCAAAAAATTTGTCTGTACCACTGAGCTACTGTAAAAATGACTTTTGTAACTCTGCATGAAAATGATATTTTGAGAGTGAAATGATATATTTAGAGGGAATTGTGGTTAAGGCTCACAGAGTTTATTTATAATTCTTGTTTATTATTTGAAAAATTGAAAGGTGACACATAGATTGGTAAACTTTGCTTTGTGTTCTTTATACAGGAAAATATGATAGCTAATACACATCTTTTATATTATTACTTCTTGTTTTCTTTCAGAACCATGTCAGAATTTTTCAGTGAAGAATCTGAAAATCTTTGTGTCTGCAAAGATTGTGATAAAACTTTTCAAAATACTGATGATTTTCATTCTCATAAATGTCGAGAAGATAATTATAAGAATTATAGTTATGAAAAAGACCCGGAGAGTGATTCTTTTAATTGTGAAGTGTGTGGAAAAGCTTTCAAAGATAGACGGGGGATAAGAAGACATATGCCTGTTCACAATAAAACATTAGACTATGTATGTGACACTTGTGAAAAAAGATTCAAAACTGTTCCTGCTCTTAAACGTCACGTGCGCAATCATATTAAATTGCCACAACATTTCTGTCCCGTTTGCAATAAAGGATTCAAGGAAAGTGGGAACATGAGAAAGCATCTGCGGGTCCACAGCGGTGAAAAACCTTTCAAATGTGAAGTTTGCAATAGGGAGTTTTCGCAGAAGCGACATTTAGTTGATCATGAAGGTGTTCATAGTAATGAAATGAACTTTGAGTGTCAGATATGCAAGAAGAAGTTTAGGAGGCAGAACTCTTTGAAATTCCACACTATGATGCACACTGGGGAGCTGCCTCACAGATGTTCTGTGTGCAATGCGGGATTTGCACAAGGCACCAAATTGCGTGTTCATATGCTTACTCATACTGGTGAAAAGCCCTATTCTTGTAATATTTGTGGTAAAACTTTCAGGCTTCGAAACTCTCTGAATTCGCATTCTGTTATACATTCATCTGCGAAGCCATTTACGTGTAATGTATGCAATAAATCATTTAATCGGCAGTTGACTCTCAAATACCATTTCCAGACGCATTCAGATACTAAACCTCATAAGTGCGGTTTGTGCCCTAAGGCGTTCAAGTTTAAAAGTACTCTGAGAAGACATTGTTCAATGCACACTGGTGAACAAATGAGGAAATGTCCTTTGTGCAATAAAGTTCTAAAATACTCTTCGTCTCTCAAAAAACATTTCCTAGTCCATACCGGTGAGAAAACATATCAATGCCATATCTGCTCAAGAGCTTTTTCACGAGTCACAACCCTTCACAACCATTATGTAACCCACACAAATGATTATAAGTTTATTTGTGAGATATGTGGCAAGCGGTATGGGCGAAAAAGTTCTTTGCAAAAGCACCAAGTTGTGCACAAAAACAAAAAGCTTTCTTGCTTTATATGTAAAAAATCTTTTCGCAGTATAGATTTGTTGAAGAATCATACCCAGTTACATACTAATTTTCTTGCAATTTTGGAAAAACGATCTGAAGAATCAGATGGTGTGAATGAAACGCAATCTTTTGAAGAACAAGTTGATTCGGTTGAAAAAAATAATACGGTATTTGTGCAAAATGATGTTAGTCCCTCAGTGAAAGAAGAAACTGTACCTGGCTTTGATTTATCAATAGAACTCACTGATGACAATGAAACTGAAACCATCATTTCCTAAAACTTATGCATTAGAATAACGGTTGTAAAGTTTCTTCTAAAGTCATTAAAACCACTGGTTGCAGCAGAAACTGTATTTGCCAAAAATGTGGCATTAACTGGTAGAAAAAGATTTACCTAATAGTAATACTGAACTAAGTAATATGTAAAGAAAGAAATCAAGTTTTCATACAATGAGTCCATAAAATATTTTTAAAGGCACAGTATTTGAAACACATGATACTAATAAGAAATAAATATCTTTGTGGAGGATACTAATGTCCTTAATTTTGCTTGTGTAAATTGTAAACTAGATTTATTAATCATTAACGCTTAATTTGTTTTTTACATTTTTGCCCTTGTTGCCAGTTTAAAATAGTTATAACCAATATTTACCACTGCCATAGCAAAATGAGTTTCTGCTGGCAGAAAATCGGCCTTGGTTAGGAATCATAACTTTATTTGAGACTTCATGAAATCAATGATGCTTTATTCAGGGGTGATTGTGTTCCGGTATTTTACCGGATTTCCGGTATTTTCATGATCGATTCAGGTATTTTCATGTTCGAAAATACCGGAAATAAAATATTTTCAATTATGCTTTAATTTTCCCACCTCCGGATTTTTTTTTCTTTTTCGAATTTTCGATGATTATACCTATAATTATTAATAATATTCATCAAATAGAAATGTTAAGATGAAAATTCTAATTGTTTTTTTATCTTAGTAAATTATTTTATTTGCATCCGATATGAGAATCAAATTTTTCTTACTTATGAACTTTTGATGCTTATTACCCTTAGTTGGGAGACAAATAAATGAAATGTAACAAACGCAACTTTCATTACTTTATAAATGCTTTCGCACAACAAACAGTAATTCTGTTAGACTTTTGCTTTCTAAAATATTTTTTTGGAGATAATTGCTCAACACCAGCTCAAAAGTAACTTTTTTACTCATTTACAATGGAATTAATTGAATCGTTTATTTCGAAAAGGTAACATCTCTATTTTGATCTCCTCTGTCTCTTCAGAAAATTAAACAACGCACGGTTATATTTTTGAATGTCATAATCAATGGTTATTTGGTAAATTATTGCAGTAATTGTGTACTTAACTAAAGGCATTTTTTCATTGATTATGATATTCAAAAATATAACCGTGCGCTGTTTAATTTTCTAAAGAGACAGAGGAGATCAAAATAGAGATGTTACCTTTTCGAAATAAACGATTCAATTGCATGTACAATATTTTGACTGAAAACTATTTGAATACATGAAATGTGTTAGTTTATGAAAGGAATTAATTATTATGTACTTATAATTATAAAATTAGGTGTGCTTAAGTAATAGGGGCCTTGGTTTAAAAAAAACACCCCCCCCCCCACTTTAAAACTTTCAGGTATTTTTTTATGAACTCACAATCACCCCTGTTTATTACATTCAAGGGTATAATTTATTACATTAAAATATACATATTTACTGTATTTCATATTAAACAACTTCTATTTTGATGAAATAATTATATCTAAAATCTTAATGCAGGGGGGACAGGAAGTTTAAAGCAGAATCTTTTTGGATATTATAAGAAAGTTTATGGATTCAAAAATCGTCAGTTTATTAAATAGTTTTTTATTTTTGTTTCTAATAGATCTATTAGAAACAAAATAAACTCTAATGGATATCAATCTTAAATGATTGCCTGCTTTATGTGATTGAATGTTTTGTTTTCGACTATTGTTCTGACTGTTTTTACCCTATTGTGGACACATGCAATGTGCAAAAAAAGTTTCAAAATCGTTACTTGGTACATTTAAATAATGCCTCCAAGATTTATTAATTAGAGATGAGTTATTTTTATTATTAATGTTACTCAACTGTGTATTTTAACTTATGTGTCTTTCTGTAGTTAAAAATTATTTAAATGTTTGTGTGCATATTAAGTGTGTGTTAGTTCCTATAAATATTTCCTCTTTTTTTTCAAGAAAAATAAAGAAAAAAATTTAATGTCAAAATAATTTTAAGTCATGACTTGTTTTTGTTTTTCTTAATTGAATAGCTTCATTATCTTTGTACTGTGGAGCAATAACACTCGATAGCAAAAATATCAGTTTTACGAAAGATAGTCGTACATTTCCCAATTATTTTGTTCTCTATTTAATTTTAGGTTTAAACCACGTGAAATTTTTAATATTTCAAGAGATCCTCTCATGTTAAGTTAGAAATGCATGTATAATTTAAAATTAATTTTAATTTTATCTTCATACATTTCAGACCACTAAACTATAGTTTAATAATTTTTTTTGTGTTGTGGTATCTGAAAATTTTTAGGATGTTGGCTCATGTGATTACTCTAACTCACCGTTAGGGTACTGCATCAAATTGGCTGTTATTTGCAACTATAAGTTTAGTACATTGTGTATTTTTCTACCAAAAATTAAACTATGGCAAAATCTGTCATTGGTGTTTCTTGTTCCAAAATACAGATATATACTATACTAACTGCAATTATAAAATTCCGCACATTTGTGATGGGAATCCCATCCACAATTTTTGGGTTTATGAGAGAACATCTTTTTAGTGCTTCCATGTGGAGCTGTTCAGAAAGAAAACTCTTGTTCATATGTATGTTCTAAAATAGTATTTATAAGCATCAATTGGAAAAAATACAGGTAAAAACTGTTTTAAGAAAAGTTGTGATAATTATAAAAAACGAGAATCAAACTTTAAATGCGAAGAGGGGAGACTGGACTTCTTAATATAAGTTGAGAAGGAAAGTACCATGACCTAAGTCATGCAAATCTTACAAACGGTTGGAAATTTTCCAAAAATGTATGGCTACTGCATTTGAAAATTACATTCACTTTTCTGTCTGTTTTCCATGTAATAATTTCGTTTTGGCAAATATGTGGTACCTATTACATATACAATCTTTAAAATTTATAAAGAGAACATTTTATACAGACTTAGAAATTCGCCTATCTTTTCTTGTTGTATTACTGTTTGACATATAATTGTTGTATCAAAACTCCTGAATAATTTTTCTAAAGTTGATCTTTCATTGTAACTTGTTCTGGATATGCAAGGAGAGAGCTATGCGTCTGAGTACAACCTTAAATAAAAGTTTAACGTTGACAAAAATCCTGCGTACAATATAGAAAAATGACACCTTGGTGCAATAATTATTTTTAACTTACATTAAAAGATGCAATTGCAGTTAAAGTGAAAATGTGACTATTTTGAAAGAAACTTGGTTGAGATATGGATTTAATGGGCTCAAGAATTGCATTTATTTTTTCAGGAACAGTGATTATTTCTGTATTTGATTTGAAAAATTGAAGGTTATTACATCGGTTGATTATTTTTGCTTTATGTTCTGTATAGAAGAAAATGTATCTAATCTGCATCTTTTACATTTTTCTTCTTTTTTTTTTTTTCAGAATCATGTCTGAAATTTTCAGCGAAGAATCAGAAAATCTTTGTGTCTGCAAAGATTGTAATACAACTTTTAAAAATGCTGCTGATTTTCATTCACATAAATGTCGAGTAGATAGGCGTAGGAGACATGTCTATGATAAAGACCCAGCAACTGATTCATTTAACTGTGAAGTGTGCGGAAAAGCTTTCAAAGATGAACGAGGTATAAAGAGGCACATGCCTGTTCACAACACAACATTAGACTATGCGTGTGACACTTGCGAAAAAAAGTTCAAAACTGTCCGTGCTCTCAAAAGCCACATGCTCAACCACACCAAAGAACCGAAGCATTTTTGCCCTGTGTGTAACAAAGGGTTCAAAGAAAGAGGAAACATGAGAAAGCATCTTCGGGTTCATAGCGGGGAGAAACCTTTCAAATGTGAAGTTTGCGGCAGGGATTTTTCTCAGAAACGACATTTAGTTGATCACGAAGGTGTTCATAGCAATGAAATGAACTTTGAGTGCCAAATCTGCAAGAAGAAGTTTCGGAGGCAGAACTCTTTGAAATTCCACATTATGATGCACACTGGTGAGCTGCCTCACAGATGTTCTGTGTGCAATGCTGGATTTGCACAAAGCACCAAATTGCGCGTTCATATGAGGACTCATACTGGTGAGAAGCCCTATTCCTGTCATGTTTGTGGTAAAACTTTCAGGCTTCGAAACTCTCTGAATTCGCACTCTGTTGTGCATTCATCTGCAAAACCATTCACTTGTAATATTTGCAATAAGTCATTTAACCGACAGTTGACTCTCAAGTATCATTTCCAGACGCATTCGGATACCAAGCCTCATAAGTGTGGTTTGTGTCCTAAGGCATTCAAGTTTAAGAGCACTCTGAGGAAGCATTGTTCCATGCACACTGGAGAACAGAAGAGGAAATGTCCTATATGCAATAAAGTTCTGAAATATACAGCTTCTCTTAAGAAACATTTCCTGATTCACACTGGTGAGAAGAAGTATCAGTGTCACATTTGCTCCAGAGCCTTTTCTCGAGTCACAACCCTTCAAAACCATTACATAACTCACAGTAATGATTATAAATTTGTTTGTGAAGTGTGTGGGAAGCGCTATGGACGAAAAAGCTCTTTGCAAAAGCACCAAGTTGTTCATCAGGATAATAAGCTTGTTTGCTTTATATGCAAAAAGTCTTTTCGCAGCATAGAGTTGTTAAAAAATCACACTCAGTTACATACTAATTTTATGACAATCTTGCAAAAGCTCAATGAAAATTCGGATACTGAGAATGAAGCTCAGTCATCATTAGAAGCTGTAGAAGATCTAAGTAACACAGTGGAAGAAGGTAGCACAACATCTGAAGAAGATGATGTACTGGTGACTAGTCCCTTGTTAGAAGAACAAAATGCATCCAACATTCAGCCATCACCAAAACTATTTGACAACATCAAACAGGAACCCATTGATTGAAAAAAAAAATGCAACAAATGCCAAATCATCAATGGTGGCTTCATGAAGGTGATTCAATGAAGGAAGATGTCAGAGACATTCTTTATAGTTTGTAACTTGCCCTTAAATCAAAATTACGAGTAAAGATATGATTAATCATACCAAAGCAACCAGAAGTGGCCAACCTATCTATCATGTTTGAACAATTAATTAGGGAATGATTGCTTTTTAACATTTGTTAATGGCAATTAACATAATTTAATGGATAGCAATCTTACTGCATATTGGCTTTTTGAACTCATTTCTGACTAAAAAATAGCGAGAGGAGAAAAAAATATATCATTTTTTTTTTCAAATCAGCATATAAAAGCTTTTTAAGTGTTTTTTAGCCATTGTCAATTATAATCCAGTTTGGACATTAAGGAAAGAGGTCAAAGTTCTCATTTATAGAGAGCTTTGTATGTACAGTAGGGCCTCATTAAATCTCACTAATAGAGGATTGCATTTGCATGTAAGAGGGGATCTGGGAGGGGGGGCATTCAAGTTCAAGGAAAGTGGTTATTAAACAAAACAATCTATAAATTAAGCCAAGGCACATAAACAAGCTACTGTAAAATGTAAAAAATGCATTTTCAATTCAAGAGAATTAAATAAAACTATATTAGACAGGCCCGTTATTTAAGGGGGGGGGGTCAATTGCCCCCCCCCTTTGAAAAATCAATGTATTTACATATAAGTGGGCGTGGATTTTGTTGTTTTCTGGTGAAATTGTATTGTGTTTTTACCCTTTGCCCCCCCCCCCTCCCCTGGAAAAACTTGAAATGACGTGCCTGATGTTAGAAAAAATACATTACACAGACCTAGAGAAAAAAAACTGTTCTATTACATTTCTGGACTGGGACTAATACAATGGAATGAATAATAAAAAGCAAACTTGTTTTAGTCCTCAAAATAGTCATCTCCAGCATTCACACACTTTTGTTCATGGCATAATACTTCTGGAACCACACTTCATTGTCCTCTGAAAATATGCTTTGAATTTGAGCAGATACTTTTTTCTTAATGTTCTCTATGTCCTGAAGTGAATGTCTTTTTAGAGTTCCTTCACTTTCCTACACATTTTTATTCATTAACTATATGTATAGTCCTGAAATTTAATACACACGCCCCAAAACTTAAGACATCTCTGAAAGGGCATTGATTTCAGGATGTAGAAAAAAACATAACCGCTCAACTTCAAAGCATATTTTCAGAGGACTAAGAAGCGAATTTCCAAAGTTTTGCCATGAACAAAAGATGACCAGAGATGACTATTTTGAGGAATATTAGATGTATTCATTTTGTTGTATTAGCCCCAGTCCTGGAATTTAATAGACACACTTTGTACATTATTACGCCCCAACCTGCCTTTTATTTATAAATCTAAATGGTCGTCCAAATTAAACCAAGCCTGGTTTAATAGGACCATGATTATGTGCTATGTGTTTTGTTAATGTTTATTTTTAATTGTTATGGAATAATTATATTTGGACGAAACAAATTATTTAAAAAATATTTTCTTCCTATCTCTCCTCTCACCATCAGAACTGTTTGTACAGACCTCTGTACAAAAGAATGCATGGTTAATTTATTATAATCATGTTAACTTTTATTTTAATGAAATAAACGTATCTGCAGGGGTTTTTTTTTTTCAAATTGGGCAAACCAGCAAAGTTATCATTTATCAATCAAAGATATCAATCGTTAAATATATTTTGACATTTTTAGTAGAATGTTTTAGGATTATTTTCGTAATACCCATTCCCCAAAATCCCAATTATTTGTTTAACCCATTAATGCCTAGCGTCCCTTTTTAGGGACAGTCCAAAAAAGGGTCTGCATTTCCCCAAAATGAACATTTCAACCAAATAATAGTGTTCAATTAGTACCTTGGTATTGTTTCAATTCGTTATTAACAGATTGCAGCACATAACCATTGTAAAGTGTGTTCTGCAGCAGTTTTACTATGATCTTTATCAAAAATGACATCGTTCACAATCTCGAGAAAAAAGCTAAGTTTTCAAAGTTATTCCCAACTTCCCAGTTTATGTTAATTGGTGATTTTATTTCTTCTTATAAAATGCCTTTTTAAATATCACATCGCAGGCAGAAAAAAAAATTAGTGTAAAAAGTATGTACCCTCTGGGGTCTATCGTAAGTTTTAAGGGACGATTTTTCTTTCCTTAATAAAAAAATTATTTTTTACATAATATTTTTTAAATTATTTTTCCTGTCCATTAAACACTGTTTGTAACCAGCATACAAAATATCTTTGGAGAAAAAAAATGTCAGGCATTAATGGGTCAATAAATTTTCTCTATATACATGAAACCTGAAAATAAAAATTGTAGTTTTATTTATTCGAATAACATCTTCAACAATTATTAACCAAAGCCTCATTTTTATCATTCAATATTATCTAAATGTATTTTAACTTCTGTGTCTTTTTCAGATAAAATTTATTTAGGTCAGTTTACTTACATTTTATTGATGTATTAGTTCCTATAAATATATCTCTTATTTTAAAGAAAAATAAAATATATTACGAATAATGCTTATAGTGTTTTCAAATATCCAATGAATTTATCTGGTCGATAAAATATTTTAAGAAATCTCTGAGAAAATTATGGGAAGGGACAATTAAATTTCCAACATAAAACAGTAGTGTAGTCTTGGAAATAAAAGTGGTAGGAGCTTATATATTCGAACGAGTTATTGAATTAAAAACTTCTTTGTAACCAGACCGTGGAAGGACGCCGTCTCCCAACATGCCCCCCTTGACAGAACCAATAGATAGGGTTCGAAATCTCTGAAGTAAATTACAAAATTTGTAAGTGACAGAAAGTTGATCAAAAGCAAAACCAGCCAACTTTCCCAAATAACAACTAACAATAATTTACTAACATCTGTTTACTCTCTTTTGGTATTGACTTAGGCTGTAAATTATTTTAACTATTTAACTGCTTTCAGATTTTTTCGATCAGAAATGGCTATTCACCTTAAAGAATCGGGTGGTACATATGCTGTACTGCAAGTCTTTTTTCCTTTGAGGACAGGGTTGAAATCTTCGTTTCTATCCTTTGGAGCGGAGGATTTTCCAAGATTTCATACCCCCTTATTGGGGGATTATGGCTTTGTATTTGAACCGTGAAGTAATAAAACCTAACTACTTGCCATTGTACCTTCCCGTCTTCAGACGAAAAGAGATCTCAGGTTCAACAGTTGTACCTCCCGTCTCAAAAGGAAAACTTTTATACGAATAGCCCAGATCCAAAAGGTTAAGAAAAAAAAAACTTGGTTTTTGTGGTTATATTTATAATCTTACGCAATTCTACAATCATTTTTGTTCCAAGAGAATTTTTTCTCTTAACTCTTTTTTTTCGCCTCAATTGTTATTGGGGTAAGAAATTGCTTCTTTTTTGTGATGCCTTTGATAATACAAGTCCATTCCATGGGTTTTTAAAATGCTGTATTGAGATTTTCCTCCTATGTTTGGTACATGTTATTTATGGCTACTTTAGTTGAGCTAGAAATACTGGATGCTTTAGATTTAGAAACATCGTATTTTCAGCTTCAGGTTTTATGTGCAATTAAACATTTTGCTGCAGTGCTGGAGCAAATGTTGTTAAATGAGATGTTCCATTTTGCCTCTATGTATGAGCAGGGAAGATTTTTTTTTCTTGCCTTATATCAGACAGAGCTATGTTCACATGTATTTTTTTCTACAATAGAATATGGCAAAACCCAAAATCCCAGTTTTAGACATTGGTTAATTTACACTTTCAAATCGTTAAGAAAAATAGCAAAAATCATTTTACTACTCCCAGCTCTTACAATAGTGCATTTATTTATGTACTTTTAAATTGTATAACTGTTTATATCGTAATATAACTAACTGTGAAGTTTCTAACTCATCGGTGATTTATCTGATTTTGGGTGGGGCTTGAATAACTACTGTCGGTTATTGCTTTTTTTTTTTTTTGTGAGAAATGTTTTATATGAATGGTTAATACAATGAAGCCATTCTAAATCAATGATCGGCAATAGATTATTTCTCCAAGAGAAATTAGAAAGAACTGTGAAGTGACAATGAATAAAATGGCTACTCTTTGTTAAGCTTTGCCTTCTTGCTCCCCATTACGAGTGCCGTGTACCCCCTCCCCCTTTCCCTTGACCATCTACTAATACACACCGTATGCTAATCAATCTTGTTATTAAAAAAAGGTCTCCTGCTGTTATCCGTAAATATGACTATTGGGTTTACGGAAAAAAGTAAACATGATGTACATTTAAAAAACCCGCCGTTGTTGGCATCAACCATAGTTGTTGGCTTGAAGAAAAACAAATCAACGCTAATTGGTTTACTTTGTTTAATGGCAGACTAAGTCCTCAAATGGGGCAAACCTTTTATCAACCCATTTGCTTTCTTTCGGTCTATCCTTTCGCCGAGCATAGCATAAAATGGAGCTTCCTCTTAGTGAAGGACCAAGGTTCTGAAGACTTCCTTTTTCTTGTCAAAGCAAACTATTCTTTTATTATTTAGATTCCTATCAGAAATTTTTATCAGAAATTTAAATAATCTATTTATGCATATTGTTATGTTTTTTTGACAAGTCATTTAGTTTTTTACATGTTATTTGTTAATTTATTTGTTTGTCTCTTTTACACATTTTCAGTCGATTTTGCATGGATTTCATCTATACTATTGACGCCCAAATCTTTTTAGCTTTAATTTTAAAATTCCAAGCTGTGTATTTCTGTAAATTATGACTTAAATATATTGTGTTGAGTTTTGGAAGATATGACTTGTACATTACCGTAGTTGAAATAAATATAGTGTCACAAGAGAAGAAGAGTTGCATCATACATTGTGTCTGATAACTTTATTTAAAGGGGCAAAACCATTCTTTGACTATTTAATTTTTTTCTATTTGTGTTGTTTTTTAAAATTAATGTTAAACGTTTCATTCGCAATGAAAATAAACTAGATGGCGCTGCTGTCTCTAAGAAATGGCTGCTGAAAGAGGTAAAGCTAAGACCAACCCACTTACGTGGTTATGACGTGTCTGCCTTGTCCGAGCGACATTGAAATGTTTCACCTCTTTGGCTAATTTCTTAAATCACGGCAATTTGGCGAATTCAAACTCTAGAACTACCAGTTGCATTTTAGTAGGTTTTACTAGCAGTACTTGCAGGGCACTACTTATTTCGATGCTGATGGCAGATGTACATTGACACAAGTTTAATAGGGTAGTTTTCGATTTTTCAATTTTATTTTTATATGATAGAGCAACAGACATGAACATCAACGGCGAAAAAATTTTTGCGCTGCGACAAGTAGTTTTTTTTTAAATAATTTTTAAATTTCAAGCGGTTGTGACGTCACTGGGCTTGACGGTTGTGACGTTGGCGCTTTTGAACTTTCCACTAAGGCGAAGAAAGAGCGAGAAGCTTTAGCGCGAGGAGCTCGAGAAACTGGTTTCTCCGGCTTCCGCACTGTTGTTCGCTCTCCACTGCCGTAAGTTTTTTTTCTCGCCAAGTGATGCGTTTTAAAAATTTGACTACGGATTTCGCCAAAAAATATCAAAACAATCACCCCTAGCAGGGTATTGGAGTGCTCTTTGATAAATCCAGTTTTAAATAGTGAATTAGTAGACTTTAAGGTATTGATTACGGAAGGAGAAAATCCCGCAATGAAACGATAATGTAGCAAAAATCCAATTTTTATGGATGAAAGGCTGAAAGTTACAGCCCTGTGACGTCACGGGTTTCGGTTTTAAGGCGCGCTTTTTTTGCGCGTGGGTTTTTAAAAAAATCATTAAGAATCAACCGTTGTGTTTTAAAATTCGGCAATGGTGAATTTTTGTGTTTTGTAAGCCTCTTAACAATATCTAGTAGTTAAAAAAGGGATATTCAGTAGGTCACAACTACCCTATTAGGAAAATAAAAATTATTTTTACTTCAAAAGCAGTAAATTTTATCGGAAATAGTACACAATAAGCGTTAATAAGATTATAGTGGATGAATGGCTACTTGTTACATGAGTTTTAATAAAGAGTTTTTGGACTAAAAAATATTCGGTGTTTTTTCATTACCAAAAGAAAATATTAAAATAATAAGCAGTTCTTGTTTGCTCAAAAAAAAAAAAGTCTTCTGGTGTATAATATAGAGCTATATAAAGGAGAAAAAAAAATATGTTGTCTGGGATACATCCCTGTTATTAAATTATGTGTTAATAAGCACTGGTTAGTCCATAGTATAAAAGAAAAATAAAATAGAAAAAAAGTTTTCTTTTTTAAATCTAAATATTTCTATAAGCTTGGTTTACACTAAAAAGTATGAAATAAAATAAGTACATGATATTTTGCTTACAGCATTAAAAATTGCACTTGACCTTGATATTTTCACATTTAATTCTAAAGCAGCTAATAAAAATTACATTGAAAAATTGAAAAAAGAAATAGGTGGTACTACAAAACCTCTCTAAGTGGCCACCCCTTCGTTCGGGAAATTTTGGCCGCTGCTTTTAAGGTTTTTTTTTTTATTTATTTTTTTTTTTATTTTTTTTTTTACAATAGTGAGATAATTTCTGCAATATCTAATGTAAGCAAGTCTAAAACACACACGCGCACACACACACACGCACGCACGCACACACACATACACTGCTCGACATTGAAAATGCAACACCAAGAAGGAATGGTCAGAAATTCATGCAAATTTTACCGTAGACGCACGTCACTGAGTTATGCAAATGATATGAAATGCGCAGCTCTCCGACGCACGTGAAGTAAGATATAAGAGAATGAAGTTGAAAAGTGAGCTGTTCATGTTGGTTTTTCTGCCAGACTAATTATCGGAGAAATTTGGTTTTTGTCTCGAAGGATACGTGTGATAGGAGGAAATGCCACGCCGTCCTCAACGAAGACACTTCCAGCATATAGACGACTTTACAAGGGGTATGGTGATCGGACTGAGAAGGGGAGGTTGGTCCATACGTCAAATTGCAGTTGATACCCACATGGATGCAAGCACTGTGCATCGGCTGTGTCGGAGATGGTTGGAAAGAGGAAATGTAGCCACATTGAGGGGTGCAGGTGCAGCCAGAGTGACGTCAGACCGCTTGGATCGACGGATTCACCGACAAGCTGTGGCGGACCCGCAAGTCACTTGTACGTCGATTCTGCAGCACGTACAAGGTACCCTGGATGTTCCTGTGTCGACCAGAACCATTTCCCGTCGACTGGTTGCACGTGGCCTGCAATCACGGCGCCCGCTAAGAAGACTGCCATTGACCTCACAGCACAGACTCCAACGTTTGGAATGGTGCCGGACCAGAGCGACGTGGATGGCAGAATGGCAAACCGTAGTGTTCTCAGATGAATCCCGCTTCTGTTTGTCCAGCGATAGTCATCGCATACGTGTGTGGCGTCGACGTGGAGAAAGATCGAATCCGGCAGTAACTGTGGAACGCCCCACAGCGCGACAACGTGGCATAATGGTTTGGGGCGCTATTGCATACAATTCCGTATCACCTCTAGTTCGTATTCGGGGCACTATGACGGCCCAACGATATGTAGATAATGTACTGCGGCCGGTGGCAATCCCCTACCTTCAGGGTCTGCCAAATGCAATTTTTCAACAGGATAACGCCCGGCCTCACAGTGCTCGAATCAGCCAACATGCTCTACGAGGTGTACAGATGCTTTCCTGGCCACCATACTCTCCTGACTTGTCACCAATCGAACATGTGTGGGACGTGATTGGACGCCGTTTGCAGAACCTGTCACTGCCTCGTTCAGAGGACGAACTGTGGCAAATGGCTGAAAGGTAATGGAGTGCCATCCTTCAGGACACCATCCGCAGGCTTATTGACTCCATGCCTAGACGTGTTTCTTCGTGCATCGCTGTCCGCGGTGGTCCTACTTCTTACTGAGCCGACGCCGTCCTCGCTCTAAATTTTGCTTATTTATTTTGAAATAAATATCACTTATTGTTCCATGCTGTCTCTGTCTTCTTACTAAATTTCATCAATTTCTGACCACCCCTTCTTGGTGTTGCATTTTCAATGTCGAGCAGTGTACATATTTATTTAACATGAAGTTTTATACTTTCTTAGGAGAAAATAGTATTTTATTTGATGTTTTATAACATTGACCTAATGTGACATGTCATCGGGGTGCCCCTGCTCTCAGTCGGCACTGCAATTATCAAACTACTCCACTGCTATTTCATTCTAGAAGGATTCCGAATCGTCCGGATTCGAGGATCGTTCGAATATTGTCATAATGAGCTCTCTGTCCAATTTACTGTTCTCCTATTAGCAGCGTGGAACTTTCACCAAACTGCTTGATATGGAAGAATTTTTTTTCAGATTGTTGCAATTCAGATCAGTGACCAACAAACAAATGAACAAATATTAACCCATTAATGCCTAGCGTCCCTTTTTAGGGACAGTCCAGAAAAGGGTCTGAATTTCCCCAAAACGAACATTTCAACCAAATAATAGTGTTCAATTAGTACCTTGGTATTGCTTCAATTCGATATTAACGGATTGCAGCACATAACTATTGCAAAGTGTGTTCTGTAGCAGTTTTAATGTGATCTTAATCAAAAATTACATCGTTCACAATCTCAAGAAATAAAGCTGAGTTTTCAAAGTTATTCCCAGCTTCCCAGTTTATGTTGATTGCTGATTTTATTTCTTATTATACAATGTCTTTTTAAATATTATATCGTAGGCAGAAAAAAAAAAATTAATAAAAGTATGTACGCCCTAGGGTCTATCGTAACTTTTGAAGGACGATTTTTCTTTCCTTAATAAAAAAATTATTTTTTACATAATATTTTTTTTTTATTTTTTTTCCTGTCCATTAAACACTGTTTGTAACCAGTATATAAAATATCTTTGGAGAAAAAATGTCAGGCATTAATGGGTTAATAAAAAATTTGATTTCAAAATTATCGCAATCCATTAACAGTCAATCAATCTTTCCCTAAGCTGATCTTGAGCTGGAGATTAAAACAGGAAGCGAACATATTTTTTTTTTTGAAAAATTGAAATGAAGAATCACCACACACACACACACAAAAAGACATAGATCTTCAGCAAATAGTTTACCAATATTTGTTTCTATATCAGATCCCTGCCAGATCACTGGGTGATAAGTAATTTTGAATAGAGAGTAAATCGCCAGAAATTGTCTTTGCAAATATTTAATTTTCTTAAAATAAAGTTTTTTCTTGAAATATTTCAGTGACTCTAATTGCCTAAATCTTACGATAGGACTTACATTAAGAGAGGAAGTTAATTTTTACTTCTTCTTTCTTTTTTTTTGCATAATAGTTTCATTAAATTATGGTGCAGTGCAAATTGAAATGTGGAACATTTTCTCAGAAGTTCATTCAGATTTTCCTGTGATTTTTAACAAAAAGCAGTTTGCTATCTGTAATAAATTTAAAGGAACTGCGAATTTGTTTTTTCATTGAAACTTAATTAAAACTGAAGTTTTCCTCCATAAAGATCAATGATGTTCATTCGCAATTTATCATATTTTTCTTTCTCTTTAAAAAAACGTAAAACAACAATGGCAGGCCAAACTCTAATATGTGATATGTTTCGTGTGATGAAAATTACTATGGAAACAAGTTTCAGTAATAGAAAAATTTGTTTTCATGTTAGAAAAGATGAAGTAATTATAGTTAAACTAACATCTTTTCACCATGACTTTCACAAAACCTGTTCTTATGTTTATAAGATTAAAAAGCAAAATGCTCTATTTCCAGTGTAATGGAAGTTTCCTTTATATACTTTTTTGCATTTTTTTCCATTGTGTATTTCCCAGGGATTAAGATAACCTTGGAAGACATTCAAGAGAGATTTATTTTCTATTTTTTCCTTTTTGTTTGCTTCTTGACCTATGTTTGACTTGTGTATTAAAGTGTGGGATAATGGGGTTTGAATTTCCTTTCCATATAAATTTGCTCAATAGAAGGAAATGATATGAGTCGACAGTCGAAGTTGACGAAGCAGGCATTTTTTTTTAAATGAATTTCTAAGGCGGCCTTTGTAGAATGCTTTTGTTTGACCTGTCTAAGAATCATGGAAATTTGAGGTCCATGTACAAAAATTTTGAAGATAAGTTTTTAATAGTCGACTATTATGAGGGCTGAAAGTTAAGAATTTGATGACCCAGTAGAAGTTCTTGGCTCGTATGCTTTTTTTTTAAAGATCTAATTACAAAAAAAAAAAAAATGCTGTTATTATTTTTTTATGAAGGTTATCTGTCACGTGTAGGGCAAACTGTTGGTCATCAGCTTCAGAGTTATGAATTCTAGCATCTTTTCCTCCAAATATGTTGTTGCAAGTTTTTTAAATATATATGCTTTGCTTTCCTACGAATTATTTTCAACGTTAATTTCAAAAAGAAAAAAAAAAATTATCCTACGGTGACAGTTTATTCTATGGGTCGAAAGTAATATTAAAAAGAAAATCATAAGTAAAGATTTTCTTGCTTTGAAAGCCACACATACACGTAAGATTTCTTAGGCAAGAACCATTTTGACATTCTACGTTTTGAAATTAAATATAGATCTGTCACGTGTGGGACAAAATGTCAGTTTTTTTCGTGGAATGGACCTTGCAATGTCTGGGGGAATGTCTCTCGTCTCTTGTAAAGTGGTCCTGATGAGCTTTTAGCCCCAATGGCTCCAAGGGTTTAACGAAATCGAACAGTTTTCGCTTTAATTGTGACTGCTATCTAAGGAAGTAAATATACAAGGATTAAAACAAAAAATGATGTACAAGAGAATAGCAAAGAAAACATGCTGTGCTAATTGGTTTTTCATGCCGATTCCGCCAAGGGGCTGGTTGTACAACCGAGAGGTTTTTTTCTTTTTTGCCTTTTTCTGTGACTGCTTTTGTATGATTCATTAACAGAGGTTAATCAAATTTAGCGCTTGTGCTCGCAACTGTGACTATGCTAATAACCAATGACGCTTTTTTCCTGGGAAGGGCTAGAAGTTTTCTTTTAAGAATTCCGTTGCAGTTTGGATATGTTCTGAAATTGATGGCCAAAAACTTCATCTATGGTTGGTGATTTCAAGGGGCTAGAGTTCGGGAGTTCTGAGAAAATTTTCGACATTGAGATTTTAAAATGCAATTTTAAAATGATCTTTGGATCCTAGAAGTAGAGGAGGAGAGATTCGGGAGCCCTCCCCCCTCGCTTAAATTAGATTTGAAAGCTGTTTTGGGAGACAAAGGAGAGGATGCGGAGGTTCTCTAAACCATACTGGAAAAGATTTGAAACTGAAGTCCCAAAAACTCCTTTTAAGCTACTTTTGGGAAGAAAGAGCGTATAAGTGGCTGTTCTTCAGAAATTTTCTTGGAAAAATAGCTTGAAGTGATCGTTGGTAAAATTAGGAAAGCGGTTGGGGTTTAGTGTGCTTTCATCTGAAAAATTTCCAAATTTAAGAGGTGGTTTGGGGGGAGAAAACGGTTTTAGTCTGCCTTTTGTTTTGTCAAGGGGCTCGTCTTCAGGTTTCTGGGAGGGTCTTAGGCCCCTTTAGCTTTTTCCGTGGATGAGCCTTTGCTGATAACAACGAACAATAAGTGTTTACCGTAATTATAGGTACAATTTTGGATTTTCTTACTGTCTCTTTACAAAATTAGCTCATAATGGTTGGTGCATAAAAGTTTCTCTTCTTATTAAGTCGACTCTCAGTCAAATTTTCATGTCGATTGCAAAACCGCTGTTCCTCGAACGTTAGTAAACCCTATTGTAATCCACGCTTCAGGAGTTGTCTTTTTAGACGTTTGTAATTTATTTTGATTGATGTGTAGAACTACATTCAATTTATCATGTAAACATCATAATGACCTGCCAATATCATTCCAGAATGCAATACATTAATTTCCCGGAACAAAAATTAAGGACGAACTTAAAAAGAAAATGCATACATACAAGATATTTTATCTAATTCTTTTTAAGAATAGAAATCACATTTCTTGTAGTTTGAAGATGTTGGCGGAAGAGAAGCTACCGATTTCATCCATCTTCATTGTGAGACGCTTTTGACAGTGTGAGAAAGTAGGGCAAGCTGCTAAATTAACGCAGCACCTGCAGTCCTGGAAGTCAAGGTGAATGAGAAAAAGTAATTTTTCATTTGGAAAAATGTGCTTCGAGAAAAATAAGTCTGCTTTAAAAGAAATCAAAAGAATATGAATTATTTCGTGCATTATTTTATAATAACTTTTTTTGATTTAGTGCTTAGCCAGAGCTTCGTTTAGATTGAAAGAGCTTATTTTTAAGATATTACTCATTTTGTCACTGTCGTCATTGTTATTACCTTAAAAAATAATAGCTCCTGCATTAGCACGATCAGAAGTAGTCAATAACGGATACAAGGGAGGGGCGATGGGGGTGGCCTCCCCTCCCTTGAAGAACTCACAATAAACTTTCAATATTGAGGTTCAGAAAAGGTATCTTTAGAATATCTTTGATGCTAAACTGTTAAAAATGAATGTTGTTTTTACAGTTTAAAGCAGCTAATTTTATGGTAATAGAGTGTAAAAATTGATAATTTCACAGCATTAAACTATAAAATTGATAACTTTACAGTACTAAACTATAAAATTGCTCATTTTACAGTAATAAACTGTAAACTTGCTAGTTTTACAGTTTATTACCGTGCATTTTACAGTTTTAAGCTGGAACCTCTTCTGCCAGTATTATATTGTTGTTTTTAGTATAATACAGCTAAACTTTATGACAATAAACTGTAAAATTTCTAACTTTGCAGTACGAAACTGTAAAATTGTTAGTTTTACAGTTTTAAATTGGAACCTCGGCTGCCAGTATTATACTGTAAAAACAACTTGCAGTGTAGCAGAAGGCAAGGGCGGATCCAGCTTCTGGTTAAGGAGGGGGTCATTTTCGGAAAGGGGGGAGGGTCAAAGTGCATTTTTTGTGCAAAAATGGGGGGTTTTGGCAGTTTTTTCGTAAAATAAGTCCTAAAAATGCAATTTTTTTGCTATATTTGGTCGGTTAAGGGAGGGGGGGGGGGGCATGACCCCCATGACCCCCCCCCCTCTGGATCCGCGCCTGGCAGAAGGGAGGTTTAGGGCTCTCCTCAGGATGCATTTCGCAATTGAAGTCCTAAACGTATGAGTTCAACATTTGTAAACTAAGATGTGCAGTCGAGGATGAGCAATAAAATCGATCCCCCGCCCTTCCCTTGCAACATTTCTAGATCAGCCCTTGGAAGCAGTCTGTAAAGCTGTTTTTAAAAATTTCTGAGTGTCGTTTACTCATAGGCGGTTCGAACAGGGGGCAATGGGGGCGGCGACTGCCCCCTCACTTCCAAAAGTAATGAGCTTTGCCTACTCACTTTTCACTGTTAAAAAGTAATGATCGAGTGAAAAATGTTTTTTTACTCAGTGGATAGATTAATTTCACCAAAATAAAAGCTGAAAATCCCCAAAATCGGACTTTTTTCTTATTAATGAATCAGAATAGAAGAAATCCAACCTGCCAATTTGATTTTTGATTCCATATTCCGTATTTTTTAGCAGTCAATTAAAATTGTAGAAATTCTACAATATAAATTCTACAATATAAATTGTAGAAAAAAATTGTAACAAAATGAAAAACCTTTATAGGTGCTACATCGTAACCCCCCCCCCCCCAACATTTGTTTCGACTCCCTCTCCCGTATTTCTCATGGCCCTCCACGCTTTTGGTGCACCAGCCGCAATGCGTTTACTAGTGCATTATTCAAGTACGAGATGATATTGGATCGAGAAAAACGTTGCTGCTTGCTCAAGGCGTTGTCGTGAGTGTGACATCGTTGCGCATATATTTGAACTTTATTTCAGGAATTTGCAAGTGTGTGTGTATGTAACATACTCAGTTAAACCCGTACGCATACAAATCATTTGTTTTTAAATATGTATTTTCTTTTAGAAAGTTGATATTTTATATTAAGATAAATAATGATGACTGGGATTCAAATATCTAAACATTGAAAATCAAAGTTAAGAGTTCCTGCATAAAGTGCAAATGCAATGAGTATGTTACGTTAAAGGTCAGGTAAAACATGAATAATTTCAGTGGAATAGTTGGACTATTACAGACAATCAACTTTTTCTCTATCAAATATTTTCAAGTTAAAAAATGATAAATACGGAAGAGTAAAAACCAATACAATAAAAGCTACTTTTGAGGGTCAAAAAAATAATATTGGACACAAAGAGAATATATCTTAAAAGAAAAAAAATTCTCTTATCAGACCACTAATATCTTGTATTTGTAGTTTCTTTCAAAAAAACTATTTTTAAGCACTACCAACCACACGGTGGTGACGTAAGCTACAAACTGAAGTGTTTAAAGTAAAACGCGTCAAAGGGGCACAATCCTTCTCCTATTCTTAAGATAGCAAGATGCATAAATGAGATTAACATAGCATTGACTTTATTTTTTACTATATTTTTTGTAATTTGGGGCTGAATAACATGCGTTACTAATGTACATTTTAAACACCACCGGCTTTTTTTTTGTACACAGACCGAAAAACAAAAAAAGGGGGGGGGGGAGTCCACGACATTTTTGTTTACAATAAATAAAGTTAAAAAAACGGACGTAACTAAGCAGATGAAACCCGGAAAAAAATTTCAAAATTTTCATAATTATTTAATAATTTCGTTCTCTGTATCTCTAATTATTTCGAATAATAAAAACTGTATTAGTATGTTTCTATCATTTTATTTAGTTTCAATCATCGTTTTTTAGTTTTATGGTAAACTAAAATTCGTATTTGTGTTGTTAGAGGTAATAATGATTACTTTTTGTGTTTACGCATCATAAAAAATGGAAAGATCGGAGGAGGGGGGGAGGGGGTCGGAGAACTGTAAATTTTAAAATTATATTTATGCCCCCCTGTCGAGCGTTTCCTAGCGCCACCTCTGCACAAAAGCACACAACAACGTGGATGAAATTCTTAATCAAAAAGTAATGAAATGTTGGTGAGAAAATGAACATATTAGTTGGGGAAGGGGGGGGGGGATGTTTTAAAAAGTCTAAAAAAAGCCGACCCTCTTTATATTCTAATGGTTTGCCGAATTAACTTTTGACATGTTCCAACGAAAAGAAGAAGTAGACAAGTTGAGAAGTATTTTTATATTTGTCAAGCAAAAAAACGGGGAGGTGTTATTTATGGTTTAAACTTAAAATAGTAACAATCTATGTATATTTCAGTTGCAAGCTTTTCTAGCAGTATTTCTTTTAATTGTGAGCAGTATTAACAATAATATGTTTTTTTCCTGTCATAGTAATAAGTGCAGTGTGTCGTTTTTGCTCTATTTTTGAAGTACCTTTTCTGCTTTTATACTTTTACGAGAGATGGCAGCACCAATTCCAATTTGACAGTGAAATTTTCCCTGATTAGCAGCGAAATGGATGGAAATCTTAAATTACTTATTTATTATTATTTATTTATTTATTTATTTTTTGGTTTATCCGGTTCCACCACAGTTTTTGATTAAGAATGCATTTTTTCCTGCAATCCACAGTGGGTGTGTGATGATTTTAACATCTGTGTAATAAAAGACTTCGTTTCGCCACTTTTTTTGAAATCAAAATTTTAATGTCGTCCAAAGTATAAATCCCAGTAAGGGCCCATAATGTATTAATTTTTCAGCGGAGGGGGGGGGGGAGGCGTAGAAGGTGTACCCTCAATGCATATGAAATCAGAAAACAGCAAAAATCATACCAACATTGATACAGATACATCAAACCGTTACGAATCCCTTGAAAAAATATGAAATGACAGGCCTGTTTGTACACCCTCCTGACAGCTCTTAGTAGCGTGACAGTCCCATCAGTGTCTTTTACAACTTTTGTTTTCGGTTTTGGCATCCTTCCCTTCCCCCTTTCCAGTGCTTGACCTAAGGAACATCGTATTAATTTTCAGATTTTAGTTTTAAGGAGATCGCACATTTGGTAATTGACTTCAGGATGAACCTTTATCGATTTACAGTATACCTTGAAGGTGATCTGTCGATTACAACTGCCGTAAGCGTATCATTTAATAACAACTTTAATTAAATTACTTTACTGATTCGTTATTTTTTTTTTAAACAGTGGAATTCGAGTGTTAAAAAAAATCTTTATTCTTATGAGTAAAAAAGAAGCATCGTAGAAATCTGGGAAATTTGCAACATTGAAATACATGTCAAGGGCGTAGGAGCCGGGGGAGCTTGGGCTCCCCGTGGAATATTTCAGACCGGCTCTGCTCCACCTCAAAAATTCTCTCCCTGCAACTTTTTGTAGCACATATTTTTACCTTAAACCTTAATTTAAAAATTGTGATCTACTTTTTCTAGGAAATTCATATAATAAGCAGCAAAAAAGGGGAGAGACAGAGTAGTCCTGAAACTACTGTCTAACATAGGGGAGAGTGGTAATGAATGGGCCACTAACAAAATATGAAAAAGTGTTTGCATGAATTTTTTTTTTTTTTTGATGCCACCAATAGATGTAGCTATTTGTTCTACTAAACTCATCCAATTTTCATTCGTTTGCGCTGAGCCATTTTCAAACTAGAGTGGCATGGTCAAGAATCTGACTGAAAAGTAAGTTTTTCCCTTTTTAGTAAAACACTTCCTAGCTAAAATGTACCAAGTATTTCACTGCATACATATGTATAAGCTAGTCTTTTCATATCTATTGACTAATCTTAAGATGTATTTTGATGTTATCTAAATTCAATGTACTCAAAAAACCTAAATGTATTCCAAAAGTATAGGTGGGGCTGAATGGGCCACTATGTCATGGTAATGAATGGGCCACCTAAATATTGTTTTTCTTCCTTTTCTTTGGATTTTCGCATTAATATGAAACACAACTGACTGTCATAGATAGATTAAGATCACTGTCGTCAAAATAGGTTTGTAGTAACTTCTAAATATAATTTGCAGATCTATATTATATTCCTATAGTACAATAGACCTCTGGTCGAAGTGCGTGGCTTGAAAAAGACCCCCTCTCTCCTTCATATTATATTCCTCACAGTACAATTTCATTTTCTTTCTTGGTAACTTAAGTTAGATATTTCTTATTCCCGATGTCTAGTAAACTAAAAAGAAAAAATTCGAATTTTGACAAGTTTGAAAATGAAGATGAAGTTTTTGAAAGTGATTTTTAATATTATTTTTGAAGAATATAAATTTTGTTAAATCATAGTGTGTATTATCTGTTATTTTTTATATATATATTTGATGTTATTTATTCCTTATAATCTCATTATTTAGTCCTTTTTCTGCTACAATTGGTATGCATCAGTTTTATTTTAATTGCATCGGTTTTGATGTTTATATACTTTTAAATCAGTATGATTTTGTATCATCATGTCAAGTGCCACATTTATTTTGTCATATTCAGCAAATAAAAGATTAAATCCCACATGTTTTCATTGAATTCATTTAGTGGCCCATTCATTACCTTCGATGGCCCATTCAACCCCATAGGTGGGGTTGAATGGGCCAAATTTCAAAATTTTTATTTTCTATTACAATTCATTATAGACAGGTGCTAATCCAACTTTTATGACTTTTTTTAAATAGCCAGATAAGTAAAGTAACTTAAACACCAGTTTAGAGTTAAAACAAAGTGTTAGAAAAAATTACAAAAATTCAAAACCAAAAAGTGGCCCATTCATTACCACTCTCCCCTATATTCTTTGAAACTTCAGATACACCCAGAGGTCTTTTTGGTACTAACACATATGTTCAAAATTAGTCATGTTTGTGCGCAACTAGTCTCTAAATTTGCTGCCTTGAATACTTAAATTAAACATTAGATTTCAGAACGCGTCATACATGTCATGGTTAGGAAAGAAAATTAGCATACAAAGATGCAATTAATTTGATATGTTGAGGATAGTAATTGTTTTAATTAATTTGTAATCGCATGCAAATTGGATGAAACACAATTGCAGAAAATTGGTTACTTATTTTTCTTTTCAATCTTACGAAAGAGTTAAAGAGTTACGCCATCACTATGAAGTATTTTTGGTATGACTGCAAGAGTAAACTAGCAATAACCTGAGAGGTATAGTTAGATTTGTTTTGTTTTCTAAATTTGTGTGAAAATGAAAAAATAATCTTTTTTATTTATTTATTTAAAGGATTGAAACTCATTTCAGGGGGAGTGAAATGTGTGAAAGCAGTACAGACTATAATAGAGATCAATAATAATAATAATAATTTTCCAACTTCTGTGAAATTTCTGATGGACAGTATATGGCAGATGCACCAATAATAGGCACTATATCTATCATACATCACTTGTTTTGATAGGTGAAAAACAAGCTCATAAAATACTAATTGAAACAAATGAAATGTTGGTTGATTGGTTGAAAGCTTTTCCTTCATATATGCAAAGGCAAATAATACCCATTGGTGTTCGAGTTACAGACAATTGTTTTTGTAAAAGCTAGCATGTAATTTTTTGCGAGATCTTACTCATATATTCATTCCTCTACAAGATGAGTCTCACTTCTAGATCTAGATGTTAATTTGTTAAAAACAGGTACAAATTTTCTTTATTGAAATGCATTTATATTTCATTAAACATTAAATAACCTGTGAGAGATGCTTATTGAAACATAAAATATGCTTGTAATAGTATTTCAATGGTGGCGCATTTTAGGGTCTTGATGTTTCAATTTGCTCTGTTAATAGGCATGCTAGTCAATTATTAGAACCTAAAATATTTTTTTTAGCTCGCTTTTACTAACTTCACTTGTATGTATCTATGCATGCAATGGAATCTTGCAACTCAGTTTTTACTCACTTCCCGTGTTTGGATTCTTTTGAAATTTGATATATTTCATTAAACATTTAATAGCCTGTGAGAGATGTTTATTGAAACATAAAATATGATTGAAAAAATTCAACGGTGACGCATTTTAGGATCATGTATGTTTCAATTTGCTCTGTTACTTTTAAACTGAAACATATGCTTTCAGTATTATACTGCAAAAGGGTCATTCCAGCAAAAATGGTACAAATCAGTCCCGAGACTTTGGAATTTTTGAAAATCAATTTTAATAACTACCGCCCATTAAGAGTATTTTTGTTTGGTTCTCCATTTAATTTGGTGTAATCAAGTATCAATTTTTTAGGTATAATCCATTTGCTAAGGACAAAAAAAAATGTCAGAAGAAGGGGAAAATGACGTGTCCCAGCTTCAAATTACTAGAATTTAAAATGTGATTTAAGATTAAGCTGAAATGTAACAACAAAATAAATTGCACTGCATTGCACCAAACATGATTCTGCACCATTTCTGCAGATTATTACGAAAATGAACAAATTTCCGCACCAAAACACCAATATTTATCCATGTCCCTAATTTTGCATGTTTCGAATTGTCCACACTGTTACAAGCCTTTTAGAAATAAAATAATCAATTGCATTCAATCTAATATATTAAAAAAAATATATAAGTAGTATGCCATGCTTAGCATGCTACATTGAATTATGTAGTCAACAACCAGGGTGAGCCTAATTCTTTTTTTTTTATAGTTGATTTGAACTGTTGGATGTCCACGGTGTTGCAGTGGTATTAATGATGAAAAAAAAAATTTTTTTTCTTAAAATTTCAGACAAACTTACTGTTTTAAGCTGTTCGTTCCACTTTATGCTTGTTTTGTAATTGTAACTTTTCTTTATGATTATAAAGATATTTTTAAAGGCTTACTTGTCCACTCTATTACATGTCCACCCTGTTATATAAAGTGAGCAAAATATTTAAAATCCTTTCAAAAATGAGTCATGTGCTGGCTATTTACACATCATTATGCATAAATAAATGGAGATTCAATAAAAAAAATATGATTAATTGTCAGAAAATATTTGAATTGATAAACTTAACTAAACCGTTTCAGACATAATGTGTACCATTTTTGCTGGAATGAGCCCAGAAATAATAAATTATTTTTTACAATGTAGTATTTTCACTCCTATCCCGATGATAAATTTTCCATTAAAAATACAAAGTCTGGACATAGCTTGACAAAGTTTTTGAAGCGTAGTTTAAATTTTCAATACGCGTGATGCGCTTGTAAAGACGTTAAAAGAATCTCTGCTTGAAAGTGCATTCTTTATTTATCAAACTATTCAGTAAGATAGAAAAGGCTGGAATAAAAAAAAAATCACATTTAAAAACTCAGGACATCTTGATGCAATTTCTGAGAGGCATTCCAGCTCCAATCAAGTTGCTCCCCATGAGTGGAAATTGTTTTGATAAGATTGTTATAATCCCACCACCATTGATAGGTGAGTTACATTCAGAGGTGAATTTTTTCGTCAACAAGCGTGGGAAACGGACAAACACATTTGATGGAGTTGTTGTTAATTCCGTAGGTCAAGGAACTTCCGATTTAGGCAAATGAAATTATGATTTGACAGACAAAAATATCCGTCGGTGTAACCTGTTTTCCGAGTCAACTTCAATCAGATTAGTTAAATTTATTATGTTGCAATGGCAATATTGCACAATAATAGGGAATTTGTTTTTTTTTTTTTTTTTTTGTAAGGAATAACGTAAGAAGTAGTAAATTTAGTTTGGAGGTCGTAGTCATGTGTTTTGGTATAACAGGAAAAACATTATGCAGTAAGTTACTGCCTATAAGTCAGGACAAAGGTAGAACTATAAGCAATCTACAAGTTCGACTTACAATTCTGCCTGCTAGTAAAGTGCTTTTTTAAGGGAACTAGTATAGTTCTGGCAACTAATAAAGATTACCTATCAGTTTGAAGGTAATCAAAGCTACAATAAGTGGTTATCTGCCTCCAGCTCGGTTCTTAACTATTCCTGTCTAATGCGTTCCTAACAAGGATAAAACTGCAGTCTCAGACTGTCATGACCGAGCTGGGGGTGTATTTGCTAAAACAAACACTTTTGATGTGCCAAAAAGGGCTACATAGAGTTCACGTCCTCTTGAATTTGTAGCATTAACAATTTGAAAATTTTTCTTTATTGCTGAATGACATTAGAAGGCTGTCTTTCCACTTTTCCAGTGTGATCAGATCTTTCGAAGTATTTATGCTTTAGCTTTGGAACTTGGTTGCGAAATCGAGTCACCACCTTTAATAATGCTAACAAGAGTGAGAGTTTCGTACCTCACTATTTTTTGCTAACTGTCAAGTTTTTCGATTACACAGCTGTTAATAAGTTTTAAAATCTCGTTTGTGATGATTTTATACACTAATGATACTTCGGAGTTTTTTATTCTTCGGTACTTGGATAAAGCAATTGAATCATTTTCCCTGTGAACTGTTTTGTTTTCAGGTCCACGTAGCGTTTATTTCTGATTGATTGATTTTGTAATTCATGTAATAGTTATGCACAAGAAATATTTTTCTCAGAATGTATGTTCTTTCAATGTCTTTTGCTTGTAAGTTTTATCCTAATGTTAAATATTATCAATAATTTTTATTTTCGATTAGTTTCTTTAATTATTCGTATATCTTTTTCGCAACATGACCATTGAAGATGAAGCAATTTCGATAGGCTATAGGATCCTGTTGAGTCTCTCCATCATCGATAATCATTTTTGTTTTTGTCAACAATTACTTCATCCTCCCCTTGTTCATCAGGGTGACATTACTTTGCAATCTAACCCTTTTTATTCTCATATCACTCTTCATTGGGAGTTATCGTCACTTGTCTTTTATAGTATTTAAACTTTAATGTACTTTTGATTTTGACTGTAGTTGGCTCAGAAGAAAACTATTTATATATTGCCTGTTAGTTTTATTTAATCCATTTGCATTTGATTTCAATTAGTCTTGTTTTTGTTTTTTTTTAATCGTGACTCTTGACACCTTGAAGTAAGATTATGTAGTTTAGTTTTGTTTGTATTATTTGCTAGTTTTAATTGATGTTTGCCATTAAGTTTAAAGTTAAATTAAAGTTATTTTTATGAATTTTGAGTAATTTAGTGATTTACAATGAACTTGAAAAAATTGTGGGAAGAGGCACTTTAGTTTATGTTGCACACTCTTTTGCTTAATTCTACTATTACCCATTCAAAGACATCTTTAAAGCCTTTTATCGATACCTTACCAAAATTATTTCAACAGGAATATTTCTAGGATCTGTACTTTAACAAAATATATCTTCAAGCTCACCTCATAAGTATGGAGATAAATCTGGAGCTTTGTGCACGAAACAACAAACGTCAGGTTTTGATCAAATTTAGTTGAAAATAGAAATCTTTACACGGATTAGTCAACTTTTCAGTTCAACAGCAACCCAACGTGATAAAGCACCCTACTACTATATAGTTTAAGTGACCGTATTTGCCATTACTACTATTAAAATCTGTCCGTGTCTGTCTGTCTATCCGTCTGAAGCTTAAACTCCTCAAAAACCGCTGAGAGTAGAGAATCAAACATAGTACCATTCGACTCAAAATTTTCTAAGGAAGACAATAAGATCAACCGGGTAATTCTACGACGTTAATTAGCTGAGATATTAATTAAAACGTAAATTAAATAATTTGCACTTTTTAAAATTCTAAGACATTTATTTCTTTCCGTAGCCATTTTGAATAAAAACGTTAATTAAATTATTGAACTATTTAAAATTCCAAGACATTTATTTCTTACCGTTGCCATTTTAAATTACAGCGTTAATTAAATTATTGAACGATTTAAAATTCCAAGACATTTATTTCTTACCGTTGCCATTTTGAATTAAAACGTTAATTAAATTATTGAAGTATTTAAAATTCCATGACATTTATTTCTTAACGTTGCCATTTTGAATTAAAACGTTAATTAAAGTATAGAACTATTTAAAATTCCAAGACATTTATTTCTTACCGTTGCCATTTTAAATTAAAGCGTTAATTAAATTATTGAACTATTTAAAATTTCAAGGCAGGAATTCAAGTGAAACACGGACGATCGCAACTCACCATTGCAATCGCAAATTCCCAAATTTGGATAAGTTACAATCGCTATAAATGCTAATCGCACTGACGTCACTACGGTGGAGCCAATAAGAGCTCACAAGCAGTCAGTGATCTCCTCTTATTCGCCAAGTAGGCTGTGACGTTTTATCTAGCTCGTTTTTTATAGGCTAACGTCACGCTGACGTCACGATGTTTTTATCATATCAAGAAACGTTCTAATGTAATTCACTTCCAGGACATTTATTTCTTACCGTTGCCATCTTAAATTAAAGCGTTAATTAAATTATAGAACTATTAAAATTCCAAGACATTTATCTCTTACCGTTGCCATTTTAAATTAAAACGTCAATTAAATTATTAAACTATTTAAAATTCCAAGACATTTATTTCTTACCGATGCAATTTTGAATTAAAACGTTAATTAAATTATTGAACTATTTAAAATTCCAAAACTTTTATTTCTTTCCGTTGCCATTTTGAATTAAAACTTTGATTAAATTTCTTGCTCTTTTTAAAATTCTAAGACATTTATTTCTTTCCGTTGCCATTTTAAATTAAAACTTTAACTAAATTAATGAATTATTTAAAATTTCAAGACTTTTCTTTCTTTCGGTTGCCATTTTGGATACGTGTTACAATTTAGTTCTAATAATTGTTTTTAGTAAGACTTTTATTTTTCTTTGTTGTCATTTTGAAAATGTGCTTCAAATAAAATTCTAATTGTTGTTTTTAGCTGGAAGGTTTTTTGGCTGCGATCCAAATATTAAAACAACTTTTTTGTTTAGAATTTTGCAATTAATTTTACAGGAAGAAAGCGGTTTGGAAAAAATTGTTTCTGGCAGTTAAATTTCTCTGTCATTTAGGGAGAGTGTTAAGTATGCGCTACTTGACATCGTTTTTATTTCTGAGGAAGCATGTGCAAATAATTCGATTGACCTTTTGATGCAGAAAAGCTTTTTAGCGAGCCGCTTTAGAGGGGAGTAGTTTGTTGAAACTATCCTCGCTAAAACTTTCCTACCTACTTTAAAGGCGAGCATCCTTGGCGGCGAGTAGCCTACTGAAACTTTCCTCGCTAATGTAAAGCGAGCCGCCTTGGCGCCGAGTAATTTGTTGAAACTTTCCGCACAACTTTAAAGGAGAGCCACCTTGGCGGCGAGTAGTTTGTTTGAACTTTCCTCACTACTTTAAAGCCCGTGCAACGCCGGGCCAAGCAGCTAGTACTCTTAAAAAATTCCTTTTTTTTTTCAACAATCAATCTTTTTATTTGGAGCTAAAGAAGCACATTTCATTTGTACTTAAAATTGAAATTGAATGAAATAATTTCAAACTATGTTAAAACTACAGGTTGCACAAGGCACCTTTAAGCGTGAAACGTTGTAGAATCAGCGGCACCCCCGAGGGGTAACACTTGACTACCTATTGCACCCTTGATGGTGCCATTTGGCTCCATGGCGCACCCTATGGGTGTCTTGTGGCACCCCATGGTTGACTTATGGCACCCGAGTGAGCCAAATGGCACTCTCAAGGGTGTCATAGAGAGTCAAGTGTCACTCTCAGGGGGAGCCGCTGATGCTACAACGTTTTATCCTTAAAGGTGCCTAGCGCAACCTGTAGTTTTAACAGTGTACTTCTTATGCAGCTAGAGTCAATTATTGCTGGAAGTGTCACAAATTTCTCTGGTCTCGGTTATGCAATTTAGATGGAATCAGAAAAAAATAAGAAACTTTACGACCTCTTTTCTCAAAATTGATGTTTTGTACATAGGTTGTTCTTGCTACTGAGAGCGGAAATAATTTTTAACCTTCATGTACAAAAATTTCAAACGTTTATTTGACTTCAAACTTTGCCCTGAGCGCTCTGCATCAAGTTCATGTCACAGCAGAAGAGTAAAACCCCGACTTGGAGCCGATGGATCGTCCCACACAAGGTCAGTTGCTTTCTCCTTTCAATGCATCAGTTACGTAGGTTCTTGACTTTCACAAACCGGGATTTTCCCACTTGTTCTTAGAACGGCCACCCCGCCCAAGGAACGGCCAGCGAATAAATAAATAATTAGACGAGTGAATCTTTTTCTTCTTCTGGTTCTCTGTGCGTTCTTTTTTCTGTACCAATTTTCTGAAGATGTTATGAATAGGTATGAGTCGATGATACCTACAGTTTTGCTCTGGGGCTGAATACTGTAGGTGTTTGATTATAGTTTATTAACTAAAGATCCACTTTAATGTGTCAGTCCTTCGTAATTTTTTGAAGTAATAAGAAATTTAATTGCGAAGGATGTTCCCAGGGGAGACTGTAAATAATGTTCGTTGAGGTCATTACATTGCGAGCTCATTAAGTTGCTTAATAGCAGTCAGCATAGCAGTTTCAAGCAACAGATCAGCCAACTTTATGAATAAGTACAATTGATGAAAATGATTCTATTGAACATAATTTAATGTTAAGAACCTAGTAAGTATCAGCCTAAGGCAATATTATTAGATTCTCTAAAGTTTTGTTATTTATTTGAGATAAGAGTCATTGATCTTATATCGCATCCTGTTGCCCACATAGCTTTTGTGAGTGGTCCAGTGAGAGTAGTCAGGAACAAACTGGAAAGTTGTGACACAAAACATATTTTTCTGAGACAAACTCTGTAGTTGACGTAAAGCTATTTTAGCAGCATTGTGACGGCTACAAAAAAGCCTACCACACCGTCATATAAGCTGCCGAGTTAGCTATGGACCAATTACAGAAGTGCACATTTCTCTCTCATTGAAATTTTCCCATGTTTTGCTATAATTGAACAATTAATCCATTCAGTGACAGCATAAAAATTAATAAATGAAAAATCTTTCGTTATATTTTATGTTTCAGCACGTGTGTCATGTGCACGTGGACAGAGAGGGGAAAAATGGTAACTACGGGTGATCTGGAACCCAAAACGAAATTTATCACACAAATTCGGGTCAGTTTCATTCTATTAAAGTCATTTTAATATACTGTTGAAAAATATTTAAAAAATATTTTTATACTTTTTGTGAAAAGTGTTCTTCAAGCAACATTTTTTTATGAAGCCACAAACGCAGGTCGCCGATTTAATATGAGTGACGACATCGTGATAACCTATATATTTTGTCTAAAAAATTTTCCTGTCAAGATTCCACATTTTTATACATGGCGATTTGGATTTAAAAATTTTTCCATAGGTATCAGTCGCGAATTTTGTTTCTACTCATTTTGTAAAATCAGTAATGGTTTCACTTTTTCTATATATCTTGTATTCATTTTTGTTGAATCCATAACAATCTGTGACCAAGTAAATTCTCGTCGTTTTAAATGGGAAAAAACATACGGACTAGCTAGTTCTCAAAATATTCTTTTAATGCCTACATATAACCTCTGTCTAGAGCTGAACAAAACATTCTCAGTAAAAACGGGACCGAGTTAGATCAAAATAAATTAATAGAGAGTGAAGGCCGTCACGTAGAAAGAAGTGGTCCCCGGGGCCAAACCCTTTCTTTCATGCCCAAAACTAAATTTCTTTATGAAAATTAAAACCATTCTCGTCTTTTTGAAATATATTTTACTATATTTTAAATATCTAATCATGTATCTAATTATGTAGCTAATCAATTTAATGTGATGGTCTATTGAAAATTAAAATCTAATTTGAGTATTTGTATCTCTTTTTACTTTCTTCTATATCTATTATATAGAAGAAAGTATTGGTTTCGTAAAAATTTTCGAATGTCGAATTTTGACGGATTTGCACGTTTTGAGGTGCGCTGAGTTCATTTCGACCATTTTTGGAAAATGTCTGTCTGTGTGTGTGTGTGTGTGTGTCTGTCTGTGTGTGAGTCTGTATGTGTGTGACCAGTTTTTGTGGCCGCGCTAGAGCAAAAACTACTGCATGAAATCGAACAAAAATTTTTTCACATATGCACCACCATGTGAACTGGTGCACCTGACTTTGTTTAGCGAATTCCTCCAAGGGGGGTGGAGCAATCGCACGTGTTCTGCGCGTGGGTGATTGCTATATCTCAGGAAGTAACCGGCGGAATCAAACGAAAATTTGTCCATAGGTAGACCCTACCAAGTACAGGTGCTGATTTAATTTGCGTGTCAATATCTCGAAGGGGGGTGGAGCAATCGCACGTGTTCTGCGCGGGGGTGATTGCTATATCTCAGGAAGTAACAAGCGGAATCAAACGAAAATTGATCCATAGATAGACCCTATTGAGTACAATCGCTGATTCAATTTGTTTGTCAATATCTTGAAGGGGGGTGGAGCAATCGCACGTGTTCTGCACGAGGGTGACTGCTATATCTCAGGAAGTAACCGGCGAAATCAAACGAAAATTGGTCCATAGGTAGACCCTATTGAGTACAGATGCTGATTCAATTTGTGTGTCAATATCTCAAATGGGGGTGGAGCAATCAAAAGTGCTTATTTTGTCATTGCACCTACTGTATCTCGGGAAATATTGCTGCGATTTGAATGAAATTTGGAATAACACTTACCCAATATGGAAGCAAGCATCGATTAAATTTTGGCGCCAATCGCCCCAGGGGGAGGGTGGGGTGATTTTTGCGCTTAGTCAACAATGCGAAAAATTAATTCATTAAAAAATCGCTTTCACGCTATTTAATTATCAAAACAGCTGAAAACTTTCAATGATTTGAAATTTTTAACTGTTGCCAATTTCTTTTTACTAACAAATAAAATGTTTGCAATTAATCTAAACAAGGCTTTTGCAATGATTTCCAATTTCGCTCATTGATTCTGCATTTGCAGGGCTATTACGATAATTGGGAAATTGTAGCTGTCTCCAATTACTTGGGCGAGTACGTATTTTATTTTGTAACCGGAATTCATAAGATAGATATAGAAGAAAGTTTCGTGACGGCCACGACAGCTAGTTATAAGTATTAAAGTTAACTATTTTTAGATTAGCTATCCTTTTGGGAATTTTTTTGCTAAGCCGGTCATGCGTACGCTGCAAAACAGAAACTGTTGTTTTTACAGTATAATAATGGTAGCCGAGGTTCCAATTTAAAACTGCAAAATGCACAGTAATAAACTGTAAAACTGGCAATTTAACAGTTTCTTCCTGTAAAGTCAGCATTTTTACAGTTTATTGCCGTAAAATTTAGCTGTACCATACTGCAAAAACAATAGTATGATACTGGCAGCAGAGGTTCCAGTTTAAAACTGTAAAATGCACGGTAATAAACTGTAAAATTAGCAATTTTACAGTTCATTACTGTAAAATTAGCAGTTTTACAGTTTAGTACTGTTATATTGGCAATTTTCACAGCTTATTACTATAAAACTCATTATTATATTGTAAAAACAACAGTCATTTTTTACAGAGTAGATAGGCGAGGTAGATATACAGCATGATAGGCGAGGAACTGCTCTCGAAGAATGTTTCCTAGAAAGTGGGAGCAGTACTAAAGTGGAAGAAATGCCGCTGGCAGATAGTTTCGGCAGCTATGAGCTCAGTACAATGGAAAAGTTTTCTTTTAGTCGAGAAGAAGGCCTACAAAAACGCTTTATCCCTAATTGACTTTCTTTTCAAAAACAAGCAGCTTTTTTTTTTCCAGAATTACCATAGGGCTTGGACTTTTCTTACCACCTTGTTCCCATCGTTTGTTCCCTTGTTCGTTTTCATTTTTATTCTATGTCAATTTATGTATCCAAGACTATTCAAAAATTATGTAACCTAGTTCATGTGATTACTTTAGGTATTTGTGTATTTGTATTTGTATTTTTTTTTAATCTATATCTATAAAAATGAGTGTATGTATATATATATACTTGTTCTCTATACAAATCCACAGTTTGCGTCAGATTTTCATCAAACTTGACACAGAGGTTCCTTGATGCCCTAGAATTCTCATAGGCGGGGTCTTGAAATTTTAAAAAATCTAAAAAGCTCAAATTTAAATTTTTTGTCAAAAAATGACCCTTTTATAGGAATCTAGCCTATTTATATTGTAATCGAGATAGGCCTTTTAGTATTCAAATTGATGAAATTTAAGATTTTTAAATATTAGTATTTTCCAACAATGATTACGATTAAAGTAATGAATTTTCAATTTAAGGCTCACCTATTTCCTTTTAGCATTGAAATAAGTAAAAAACAATCATAATTCATGTGGACTTTATAAAAAGAACCACGGATTTGAATTTCAAATTTGCAATGCGACAACAGTTGCGTCTGTAATGGAGATAAGCCTTCAGAACGAGAAACAGATTTATTTCAGACAGATTTATTAGATTGAGTTATAATAATTTTTACTTTGTAGGTGGGAACAGTTAATAGAGAAAAGTTAATATTTTGAATTTGGCGGGTGAATTTGATGCAATTTTTTCACTTCCATCTATATCTATATCTATAAAAATGAGTTTATGTATATATACTTGTTCTCTATACAAATCCACAGTTTGCGTCAGATTTTCATCAAACTTGACACAGAGGTTCCTTGATGCCCTAGAATTCTCATAGGCGGGGTCTTGAAATTTTAAAAAATCTAAAAAGCTCAAATTTAAATTTTTTGTCAAAAAATGACCCTTTTATAGGAATCTAGCCTATTTATATTGTAATCGAGATAGGCCTTTTAGCATTCAAACTGATGAAATTTAAGATTTTTAAATATGAGTATTTTCCAACAATGATTACGATTAAAGTAATGAATTTTTAATTTAAGGCTCACCTATTTCCTTTTAGCATTGAAATAAGTAAAAAACAATCATAATTCATGTGGACTTTATAAAAAGAACCACGGATTTGAATTTCAAATTTGCAATGCGACGACAGTTGCGTCTGTAATGGAGATAAGCCTTCAGAACGAGAAATAGATTTATTTTTGAGTTATAATAATTTTTACTTTGTAGGTGGGAACAATTAACAGAGAAAAGTTAATATTTTAAATTTGGCGGGTGAAATTGATGCAATTTTTCACTTCTATGTGCATATATTTCATGCCAGTGGACGCGGCAAAGCACAGACAACATTTATCTTTAATTTTCACCTTTTGATAAGACTATTTTTCTGTAAACGTTTAACTTTCTGTAATATTTTAGTTTTCTTCAAAGTTTGTACCTAAGAGACAGATTGATGCAAATTATTTTATCCCCATATGAATAGAACTCTTTCAAACTTTTTTCCCCTGAATGCTATGTTGTATTAATAAACACCCGGGCAACGCCGGGTATTAAGCTAGTCTATAAAAATGAGTGTATGTATATATATATACTTGTTCTCTATACAAATCCACAGTTTGCGTCAGATTTTCATCAAACTTGACACAGAGGTTCCTTGATGCCCTAGAATTCTCATAGGCGGGGTCTTGAAATTTTAAAAAATCTAAAAAGCTCAAATTTAAATTTTTTGTCAAAAAATGACCCTTTTATAGGAATCTAGCCTATTTATATTGTAATCGAGATAGGCCTTTTAGTATTCAAATTGATGAAATTTAAGATTTTTAAATATTAGTATTTTCCAACAATGATTACGATTAAAGTAATGAATTTTCAATTTAAGGCTCACCTATTTCCTTTCAGCATTGAAATAAGTAAAAAACAATCATAATTCATGTGGACTTTATAAAAAGAACCACGGATTTGAATTTCAAATTTGCAATGCGACAACAGTTGCGTCTGTAATGGAGATAAGCCTTCAGAACGAGAAACAGATTTATTTCAGACAGATTTATTAGATTGAGTTATAATAATTTTTACTTTGTAGGTGGGAACAGTTAATAGAGAAAAGTTAATATTTTGAATTTGGCGGGTGAATTTGATGCAATTTTTTCACTTCCATGTGCATATATTTCATGCCAGTGGACGCGGCAAAGCACAGACAACATTTCTCTTTAATTTTCACCTTTTGATAAGACTATTTTTCTGTAAACGTTTAACTTTCTGTAATATTTTAGTTTTTTTCAAAGTTTGTACCTAAGAGACTGATTGATGCAAATTATTTTATACCCATATGAATAGAACTCTTTCAAACTTATTTTCCCTGAATGCTATGTTGTATTAATAAGCACCCGGGCAACGCCGGGTATTAAGCTAGTTTTAAATAAACACGTAAGTCATACAGGGCAAACCAAACCGAGAAGATCTTGCAATCATTCGAGCCCTGAATGATGGCGCTTAGCCATGAGCTCCCCCCCCCCCTCGCAGTGAGAAATAATTAAACGGAATTAAGTGTTCAAATAAAGGAAAATATCAAATAAATAAATGTGTAGAAAGCCATGTCCAACTCTACTACCATGCCAGCGACATACCCTTCATTTACTGCGAGTTAGAAGGTTCGGCTCATTTGTCAACTCGTAGTGAGCTTGTCCACGACTGTCTGTCCATGAAAGCCGCGCCTAGCTCTCATGAACAGTTCCACTTAAAAAAGGGTAGATGGGTTGTGGGTGATAACTTTCCGAAGTTTTCAATTTAAAATTTGCTATCTTTTTGACACATTCAACTAAACTATGTGTTTGAAATAAGCATCGTCCACGTTGTTTGATACGGTTCAAAAGGCTTTTTATTATGCTTCTCCTGATTGTTTTCTTACCTAACACCCATATTTTGGTAAGTTCAGAGAAGACCTGACGCATGCGTAAATACGCGGACGGTTTACTTAAGATAACAGTAGATGTATAACATCATCTCATGTGGCGATCGCTAAATCTAGAGATCTTGCGGTTGGAAGCCGTGTATCGAGGCAATAGTCAATGTTCAATTAAAAAAAACCTAATTTATACGTGGAATTTATTCAAGGAAGCACAAGTGGGTGTCATATCCTGTTATTAATTTCAATTTGGAAATTTGTAATCTTTTGGGATGCAAGGCACAATATGTTAAAAATAATCACCAATCGGCAATTTTTACATGATTAAAATCGGTGTTTTTTTTTTCTTTTCCTTTTTTTTTGTACTATTTCAAGCTTAATTATATTTGTACCCTGATTTGTTATTTATAAAAATACTAGAGAAGCAAAAATTATAAATTGTGGCAGTAAGAAGCAAAATGGTATAAGTTGACATTTCAAAATTTTGATGAAACGCGTTTAAAATTTAGACCCTAGGTTGATTTTTCCCCCCAAATACTTCTGTATATCAGAACCTACTAGAGCTATGAGTACTATCTCTTGTGGCAAAGCTGTATAGAGGTTCTCCGATCATTTGTACTAGATATCTCCAAACTTTTAATTATTTTTTTTACCCCATTGGAGATCCAACCACCACTTCCTTAACTACTTAATGAACTCTTTATTAATCACAGCACTGTAATTTTAACTTGTTCAAGCTATTTCTGAAATGTACTCGTGGTCTTAAATAACCAAGAACTAACTACCAACAGTTGACACTACACTCGTAGTTGACCCTTACGGAGAAAAAAATAAATGAACAAAAGAGAAACACTGGTGCTGAGAGATCGGTTAAGAATAAACAAATTTAGATAGTCTATGATTTTGTAATTTCTGTGAAAAATGTAAACATTTTTCTTCTTATTAATTTTTTTTTCTGTGTCAATTACTTGGGCAGTGTCATCTCCTGGTAGTATAACCTAGCCTTTTTGGAAAATCAAATGAATATGATTTATCCGTTAAAAATTTATTCAAATCCAGCAATGGTTCATATAAAAACCTTTTGCAATCGATGAATGTTCAGGTTAAAGGAAAATAAGCAAATCTGTGCATAATTATCTGAAAAATCTAACTGCAGTTACATTGAAACCATTTTGAGGATTGGATTAGCATGACATGAATCCTAACAATGTTGGAGTACAACCAACGAATAGTGAGTCACCTGTAGTGTGGGCAGAGGAGAAGTCTTTCAAATTGAAGTGATTGTCATATCACGCCACGCCCTGTGTTTAATATCGAAAAAGTTGCCACGAGACAGGTACTAATCTTATCGATATGACATTCACAGATTACGTATGAGGCTGTCGCCACTGGTTCTATGTGCCTTGAATAACTTAAAGCAATTGGCATAGTGGAATAATATTTATAACTGGTTGGAAAGAATAAAACCACTAGAATATTATGTAAGAAGTTCCAAAACAAACGGGGCAGACGAGAGGATATGTCAACCCAGTCAAAAACTAGGGAACCGTTCTTTGAGGGGTTTCGGCTCGGAATCAAAGTGGTACACTGTTAAAAAGTCATTAAACTTTTATTGTAAATATTACTGCAAAATTAGTGTTTACAGCACAGAAAATTTTTACAGTAAATTTTACTGAAAACAAAAAGCGATTGCAGTGCCGATCGATACGCCACGTGATTTACGGTGCGAAGCAACTGACATCCTAGTTCCGCTCACCCGATGTATCCAATTTGGTATGATGTATAGCAAACCGGCCTTTCAATAGTAGGAACTCTGGTTCGATCGCTTTTTAACTCTCCTTTTTTCTACAGTAGAATTTTGTTTTAAAATAGAATTTTATAGTAAAGAGAACTGGCAGCATGGATGATAACGTAATTTAATTTTTATATGATTTTTCTTTTTGAAATATTTCAGATCACTTGATTAATATTCAGTGGGTCGCCTACGACATTCGACCACAGATCGAGTATCGAGTATTGTGGTTGTAGAACTTCTTTAACTTCTAAGCTCATTGTGTAATTTCAATTATCGACCTACATCAACCTTATGTTAAAATACATGAGGTGTTAACCTTTACCCATGTAATCTTTTGGGTGAAAGGAAATACGCTGGGGTAAAAGAAAATAGTATTTCGTTCGCCAACAAAGTCAGAAAGCCAATTTTTCTTAATCCAGTTTCTCGAAGAGAGTCTTGCTTTTGACAAAGTGCAGAAAATATTGTCTCACAATTCATCCAAGTGTGGCAGAATCTAGAGGAACTATGTTCATTCAAAAGCAAGGGAAAGATCTAAAGTTGAAACACTGGAAATTCCGTTCAATTTACCCCAACTGACTTTCAACGCTATTCTCCAAAAAATCCAAATGGGCTCCAAAATGACCGCCAGTGGCGGCTTATCGAAAACGTGACACCGCTTTACAAAACTGATCCACTATTTTGGAGCACTTTTTTTTAAATTGATCCTAACTCCTCCAAATTTGGATCGTGGAAGCTAAAATTTGCATCTGTTCGTTTCAAATTCACATGTGCACCTGTATAAAATTTGGTTCAAATCGGAGACCACGAGGTCCCTTGATATAGAATAACTCAGTTTTTGACTCATCTTGCCTACCTGTTTCCTACCAAAGCCAACGCGACTCAGCTTAACTAATAGCGAACTGTACTTACCTGATGTAGGGTGCTTACGAAGAAAAAGTTTAGGGCTTTATAAAATGACGTAAGCTTTGAACTCATGGACTCTCTATAAACTTCATATAAACTTAGTACTTTAAGTTGAGTTCCAACCTAACCCACGTTTTCAGAATTTTCTGTTCATATATTCAGTTTAAAACATTTTATGGTAAGGCAAAAGTTTCTTCAAAAAAAAAAAAAAAAAAAGGCCACGAGTTATTAGAAAGTTAATGGCTTTAAAATTTTTCCCCAAAAAGTTCTAAGGGGCGGACTTAGAGGCCATTCCACGCAAGTAAGAGGTTGAGAGGGAAAAGAGAGAGAGAGAGGTAGACCAGAGGGGAGAAAACATTATACCGATCTCTATTTTGTCTCTTCCGATTTTAGATTCTTATTCATGCGTTGCAAAATTTTATTAATTTGAGAGTCCATCTGAGAAAAGAAGCTATTTCATGTATTTCAGATTTCCAAAGAACCCCATTTGATATCTTATGTTACAAAAATATTCAAATATTAAGTCTATCGTTTTTCAGTTTGAAAATTTACCCTTCCCCCAATGCCGTATTTCCGTATGGGCTTAATGAGCTGTAGCCCAGGGCAGCTCGATTGGGAGGGCGGCACCTTTTCCGTATGGAAAAAGTAAAGATTTTTTTTTTTACAACTCTAAAGTTTAACACCTCAGGGGGCGGCCAATTTCAAAAGCCCAGGGCGGCCTCACATCCAAATACGCCTCTGCATCCCTCCCTTTTTTTACGTTTCTGTTTCGCTTGCTGTTGTGGCATTCTCGGACTAATGGCACGATAGAAGGAAAAAAAAAAAGAGAAAAACTTTTTGTGCCTTTTGAAGGTCGAAAAAGACAAAAGACCTTTTCGGTAACTAACACATATTCATGAAACGCCTTGGGACATTGTCCTTGGCATTCAAACTTTTCGGAAATTCCCATCTTTAAAGAAACTAGAGATGCAAATTCGAACGGCTTGCTCTTTGAAATCTGACACTTAGCCGACGAGATAGCTTGGATTTCACAAGTTATTTACAAAAGACTGACTTTTATGGAGGACATTTTCTGATGTTTCCGCGAAATTTTTCTACCCGAAATAGCGATGGAATAAAAAGGAGTATTTTGTTTTTTTATGAAGAATGCAAAGTTAAGTAGATACAAAAAGTGCAATTCGCTGACTTCCTATTACATTTGGCTTTAAGTGTCATTCTGAATATTTTTTACTGTTTCCTAAGCATGGAAAATGATGTTTGCTTTTTTTTTGTTTGGGTTTTTGTAGCATATAGATTATTTTTTAAAACACATTTCAGATATACTGACGATAGAGAATACTTTGAAGGTCACATGATACTTAGAATTAAAAAAAAAAATAATTTAAATAAATGTACATAATTTAAACTTAAACCCTGGAAGTAAAGCCTAAGCTTTTGTTCTTTTGAACCACAAAAGAATGTTTCCGTTTTTAACTTCTTTGAATTTTTCAATGATGAGAAAAATCACGTCCTTCTCCTCACTGAGGTTGTTAGTCGCTGAACCTAAAGGTCATTTTGATGATAAAGCGGAAAGAAAAGAAAAAGCATCTACTTTTAAACGTTTATATGATTTAGCGTCCTTTTCCCCCCGATTCCTCAAGCTAGAATATCCTGTTGTACTGCACTACCTGATTGGCAGGAACCTTCAACAGACAGCAGAGTTGATGTTAGATGAATGACTGTTCTTTTCAACAAGAAGATCCTCCACAAAATTGACACCGGTATTTTGCGCATTTGCATGTCTGATGTGAATGTAGACCTTGGAGGCATTTTTCTTTTTTTTTTAATTAAAAAAAATGAATATTCTAAAGATGATTTTAGGTGACATTCACACATGTAAAACTTCTAGAGAGAAAAAGTAAAAAAATAAAAAAAAAAAGAAAAAAGAAGCATACATAAATTAAATAAAATCTCCAATATCATTTCTCCTGTTCGTGAAAAATCATCAACTGTCCTCCCGTTTTTTCCCACAAACAAAAGTTGTGAATTTTACTTCAAGAAAAGATAAGCTTCTGTAGATTCCATTAAAACGAATAAATGGGCGATTCTCTGTAAACTCGTAACTTCCTATACAGAAGCTGTCCGAGCATATTTTTTAGATAGGTTCGTTTTATTATAATACAGGAACTGAATCTATTACTTTGGTTCAATAGAGGGTCAATTAAAATTTGTGTTTTTCTGATAAATCATGACAGGGGACAAGTTCCCTGCCATACAGCTAGGCAGGGGACTGTTTATTTTCACTTAATTGGCCAAAATTTGCAAAATAATTGGAACAATTAGTTACGAAAGTACCGATAAATTTAGACGCAAATCATGGAAATAATATGTTTACAATTAAAGTAATTAACGTTAGTAAAATCACTTGCCAGAGGACTTTTTTTGCAACGACCAAGATACATACTCTCATCGCAAATGTGGATCTGAAACTAAACAAAGTGGCATTTTAACACTGTTCTCAGCAGTTTGAGCAATTTCACACTGATTGTGCTTAACTTTATGCCAAAAACCACTTGCAAGAGTTAACACATTGTTTCTATTGCAGCTTTCAATTTTTGGCAGAGAACTGTTTGAAAAAACTCCGGACAGGATTTACATGACCATATATTGAATTTTAGAAATACGTAACTAGACCTCATTTCATAAAAAATATAGCTGCATTATTCTGGTTTTTTTTCTATTTTGGGATGTTAATTGCCAAGATTATGCAGTGTTAATAGGTTTTTTGAAATATTATCTTAAAGTGTTAGACTGACCATACGATTGGGACAGCCAGGGGACTGTTCCAATAAATTTTGTGTTCTTTTTCTCCCTAAATGACAGTTACCCAGTAATAATACAACAGACGATATGCGAACATTTCGACGGAACAATATTTAAAACATGCACTGTTTTATATCAATAATGACACACAACTTCGATCCAAAAAAAAAATAATAACAAAGAGGGCCCTCCACATGCTACGGAAATTCCGATGGTAAGCTTTGAGCACGCCTTCATATGTGCCTTGGATTTGGCTTTGAGGACAACCTCTTACCCTTCCACAGTACAATTAGCCTTGAGGCGCTATTCAGCAGATGCAAATCGAATGAAAATTTTGATGGGGAAAGTCCAATCTCAAGGCCGGAGATCCGCGGAAAAATCTCAGCAGAATTCTCAATACATTCAAAGAGTTTCGCCTCAAGGCCTGGGACCTTAAGGTACCCCTATGGATTTTCCGTTGCGTCCCTTAACTTGCGTGCTTTAACTTCCGTTGCGTGTGGCATTGCGTCCCTTAACTTGTTTCTGTAGTTCGTTTTTTTTTCGAAACTCGAAGCTTCGGGACTCTAGAAATTATCGAAGTTTTACAACTTCGATAATTTCTAGAGAAAAAAAAATTGTTTTGCTCCAAACACAATTGTGCTGTAAAGTTTACAAGAACTAAGAGAGATAATTACTTTGTTACACTTTATTATTTTGAAAATACTCGATCCGGACAGCCAATTACGAGCTTACAGAGAAACGTCCAAATAAATAAATATAATTAAAAAAATAAAAAAATAAAGCTGGTAAAGTAACAATTACTAAATGTATTGTTTATGATGCAAAAAAAGTATAATGGAAATTACTACACAGAATGAGTTAAGAACTAACTCCTCAAATGAACATTTAATACAGCAATTTTATGGAAAAAGTTTTTGCACTACGACAAAAGTTATCTAAAAACTTGGTTAGCGAAGCAACTTCTTACACACAGTTTATGTGATACTGACTTTACTTGATAACATATTCTTCTCGCAAACCATCTTCTTACAGGTACATGATTTTCTACCTTTGAAGTCGAAAAAGAAAAAATAAATAAATACGAATATTATGTGACATGATTAAACTTGCATTGTCATATGCTTGAAATATTTCCTAACAAATGGAAATCCAACAGATTTATCAACTGAAATATTTAAAACGCATGAAGTTTTGGATAGTCTTCTCGGTAAATTGATGGCACTTGGTAAAAAAGCTTGCGCTCAGAATGTTATGTCAGGGACAGAATATGACATCAGAGTTCGTGTGTGGCTGAGTATTTTTTAATGCATCCCCATAGAGTTTCAGACGATAAATGTTAGTTTTTGACAATTACAGACAGGCAACTGCAGTTTTGTCTGGAACATTTTTGCACGTCTTAGAATGACGTGAAGATATAAATATACAGGAATTTTGACATAAGCGTAGGGGGTAAGCAATAGAGGAAAGAATATGAAAGCTTTCCGACAACATTTTGCTACATGTCTGGTGTATAGATGATGGCAGCAATTTCAAGGTCTGTCAGAAACGCCAGTATTCTCATTAAAAATAAACTTCGAAACTGTATCCGTATAATGAGGAAGTTAATATTTTGTCAAGTTAAAATCAAATTATTATTTAAATTTGTTCCTTAATGTGCAAGGTTGTGAAGTCGGTGTTATCAGATCTTTTTTTAGAATATATGTTTTTCAAAAAGGTAAAAAACTGTGGTGCATTCAGAAATGCGTCCTTACAAAAAGTACGGTGCTCTACAGATTGGAATTAGAAGGTGAGAAAATGCAGCCTACAAAGAAAAAAATAATTATAAAGCTTTCAATTATTATCAAAAAGTTTGTTTTTAAAAGACACAAACTTGTGCTTCGTTGGTCACTTTTCCACTAATCCGATAGCATGTGCCAAAATTCATCCACATGGTTATGTTATGAATTTTATCATATGCTTTTGGTTTAAGAGCATTAAACAGCGTACTAGAATTGAAAAAGAGAGTACGGTATATAAACGTATATGTAGCAGGAAAATAATGGAAATGGAGATTTGATCAAAGTTATATAGGTGAAGTAATCTCCATTTTTATCACCTCACTACACAGGATATAAATACTAATACAGGAATACTTATTACTAAATAAAATTCTAAATCTCTTGGAGAACTAACTGCTGTTGAGTTTAATTTTATTATTTTGGTTTATTCCCTAAATTGGATCCATCAATGCATGCTAAAAAAGAAAAAAAAAGAAAAAAGAAAAACTTGGTAGCTAAAGTAATCGGAATGTTCGGTACGGAAACAGTGGTGGTTCAAAGGTCTTTGGTTTGACAACCCTTGCGGTCATTCGCTGGTGCGCTATTTTTCCTTTAGCTATAAGTTTGTTTGGCACTCTTTGCATCTGTGAGAGGATTTCTGCCTCTAGCTCGGATACTGTCTAAGCTAGATTGATGATTCCTAATAAGGTTGAAACTGCAGTACCTGGACGACTGGGCCGAGGTGGTGTATTTCATGTGCTAGTATTTGTTTTGTGCTGTTTTCTAATGACACGCCTCTTCACGGTAAAGGTATACGAGTCACAATGGTTAGTCTGAACCTTAAAGAATTATGACACCTCACGGGAGTCACGTTTTGACAACTTTGTGACATGCTTCATGTGATTTCTTTGCAGCATCTGTTAAGCAACTAAATTGGGACCGGTATAACTTTGCTACCTCGTGAAGAAGTCAATGAAACGTCACGTTATGACGTGACCACAGACTGATTTTCGAAAGCTGCTGCAATTTCGCAATGACAGGACTACAACGTTTCGTAACTGTCAAGCGACTTCCATGTGAAGTTCCCAATTTTTATTTTGATACGACCTTTATGCACTGGATATTTTTCTAAAATTCTCTGACCAATTTCCGCATGAACTGCATTTGTTTGACAATTATTGGGTGCCTTTTCGTATGGGCAGTGCACATATTTAAGGTTATTGAGTGGCATTCCATAAACCACAACGTAAAACTCAAGCAATAAAATTGGTGGTTCTGAGAGCTATACAAGCTTTATTCATTTACTTCTTTCAAATTTGCTGTAAAAATGATGCAGCGAAATAATGTTGAAATGCTGTGCAGCTCTAGCCATCCCAAATTATTTCAAAATCGTTTTTCATGCTTCTGACCTCTTTCAAATCCTGACATCATCTTTTGTCCTATCTGAGAAACCTCTTACAATGGGCGTACCCATGACGTTTCTTTTGATGATTGGACTTCTTATGGATAAATTGGGCCCTAAACTTTGCAGTATTTCGGATTTTTTGTTGAATATCGGACATTCCGTGATGCCTCATGATCATATTAATTACTGTCTATCCGTACCCATGATTTTTTTCTATGACATGCAATTTTATGAGAGCGTAGTTAAAAGTGGTAAACTGTTTATTTGTTTGCCCAAGATATTTCCTTTTGTAGCTCAATTTGAAAAACAACTGAACAAGTTTACGAGTTTATACTCTCAACAAAAAGGAAACGAAAAGTTGGGGCTGCTAAACAAGTCAAAAATACGTCCGTCCATGCATTGAGCAAATCCTGTTTTTTGAAAAGAAGAGACAATTTATTTATCATACTGTAGTGCTGTGATTCTGGTTACTCTTGAAGGAGAGAAAAAAAAACTTACAGCTTTATGACACTCAGATAGGTGTTCCTCTTATGATAGGAGCTCAGATTCTGTGAGCTCCAATGAGAACTAAGCCCTGCTCCAAAGTAATGGCATTTTATCCTTTTTGAGAATAAAAGAATTGCTTTCGTAAGAAAACTCAGCTTCCCATTTTTACTCTTTGCAGATAAGTTGAAACGATAGTAAGTAACACGAACTTGGTCATACGTGTACCGTAAAATGGGGTGAATCGGAACACTTTTCAGCTTTAATTGTAAAAAAAGTAGTTTAAAGATTTTTTTTTAATTTGATTTTTTGGGTAAAAACTTCGGTCTTGCTTTGCTTCGGATATTCCAAGCAAAGACGAAACATTTCGAACAGTTATTATTTATATATATAGGAATTAGGGGTGCTCCGAATCACTCCGCTGATAGGGGTCAATCGGAACACATGTTAAAATTTTTTATTTTTTTCAATTTAACCTGTAATAGGTCTCACAAACATGAGTAATATTGATGGGGAAGAATAAGAACAGATAGTTGTTGTCAAATGAAAATTTATTTTCTGCACCTGTAAACGTTTATGATTTGTCAAAATTTAAAATGATTTTGAACTTATGAAAAATTAAGTTAGTTAATTTTAAGAAATGCTTATGAATTGAAATACAAAGCTGTAACATAAATTAAAGTCCCTCATATTTTCCACAAATATGTACTTGTCCTTAAAACTAGCAGTTGTGGCTTGGCTTAAGTTTTTTCATGACATCTTTTGGGTTGACGCTGCCTTTTCTGTAGTTTATTGAAATCTCTGGGTTTTGGGGATTTTTTTTATTTTATTTCTAATGGCAAGGCAGGTTACAATTATAAAAACATCAATTGTGAAACAACCGAACAATTAACAAAAGTAACATTTGACCGAAGTCATTGCCTCAGGCGTTCTCTAGCTCTCCAATACAGGGTAGTCTCGGAGTCGGAAGAACCGCGCAGTGCCACGCATCGACGCAGATGAGCTCTATTTAAAGGTTCTCCAAGGTCACATAAAGAACAAAGAGGAGAGTCAACAATACCAATTCTATGGAGATGATCATTTAGACAGTCATGTCCTGTCACTAACGGGAACAACGCCACTGCCTCACGTCGAGGACGGTCGGGAATGTTAGCGAGATCTTCAGCACTCCAGGTCTTCTGTTTAACACTATCTTGCATTAGGGTTTTGAATTTCATATTCAAATTTTGTTTCCAAAAGAGCTTTTTTGAGTGAAAAGACAGCCCAGAAGCATTTGGTTGCTGTACCATTGCTGCACCTTTGTGTGCGAGAAGATCTGCCTGATCGTTCCCATAAATGCCGCAATGACCAGGGATCCATTGTAGCTTAATGTATTTGTCTCTTTGACTAATACAACGCATCAATTCTCGGCATTGTAGGACCTCAACAGATATAGGAGCTTCAACGGAGCCAATAGCCTGTACGGCTGCCTGCGAGTCCGAGAGTAGGACAACCTTTTCGAGTTTTTGAAGACAGTCCAGGAGTTTCTCCAATGCGATACGGATGGCCTCTACCTCTCCAGGGTTTTGGGGATTGTCCTGTAAGATTTTCCCACTTATTCATCACTGTTTGTGTGCTGAACTTTTGCTTCATAAAGTCTGTATGACTTTTCCCATGTAATTTAGGTAAAAATAAGTCTCCTGGAGCAAAAATCTTCTTAAACTGCAACTTTTTGTCTTTTTAAGATCTAGTTGCTCACGAGAAGAGATAAACAGTAATAAATCCTTGCTCTTGTCTTGACTAGAAGAATTGGGGTTATATTCTTGATTTTTCAAAGTTTCCTATAAATAAGTTTGAATTGGAACAACAGAACCAAGTGTTCCGATACACCCCGCAAATTTTTTTCCTATGGCATTTTTCAGAATTCTTCACTTTTATGACACAATGTTTAAAAAATGTAAATTCTAATGTAGTATTCTGTTGTTCAGATACGTGCATAATTGAAACATACCACTTTTAGGTTTAAAATATAAGAAGGTTTGTTCATGTATGTGATGTTTTTCAGTCTATGAAAACGTGATGTTTTCTATCATTCTACGTGCAGCCCTCCTTATGAGCCAGTAGCGTTGCCAGATTGACAAAAGTAATTTTTTCCTACTTCCTATGATCTTACTTTTCTAAAAAAAATTGAATGGCGAAAAATACCCAATAGTATATTTATGAAGAATTTCTTTGTACGGTCGGGAAGTTTTGTTCCGATTGACCCCGCTGTTCCTATACACCCCATTATTTTTACGGTTATATTTAAGCATGAACAGGAACTGGGGGCTCTTCCTCGGAAATATTTCGAAACTGGAGTCCTAAAATTACAATTTTATACTATCTTTGATCACGTCACGGGGGATTCATAATTTTGTTAGAACCCCGTTTAGATCCGTGCTTGCTGTGAAATACACCAACAGTTAATTAATGGTGGACTTTTCCGCTCAAGGGAGGAACTTATCTACTTATATTAAAAACTGAGTATCTTTCTAACTATCTTTCTATCTTTCTTTCTATCTTTCTTTCTATCTTTCTATGTCACGCTTCTTTCTCCTGAACGCCAATGAACTGAAAGTCGAACCAGGTACCGATAGATAGGTAATTTTTCGGGCTTTATTAGTTTCAATCTATATCATTATACGATTTTAATTAGCGAAGATATTAATTAATAAGTAGTCAAATTTATAGCAATTAAGCCTAATAAATGATTAAATATGAAATTCATTCTTGCAAACCGTCGTTGCTATGAAACAGTGTAACAATGATAATGAGAATTTTGAATGAAGGCTTAACTAAATCAAACACGAAACTCATAAGCGGGCCACTTACGTAGAATTTTTATCGCTAGCTACTTGTAATATTTTGAAACATTCATTTGTTGAAAAGCCATCTACTTATATTAAAAACTGAGTGTCTATGTCTGCTTTTTTTCTTTGAGCGAGCTGAACTTACTGAAACTCTCCTCACCATCTTGAAAACGCGAAGCATCTCAATAATTCGAATGATTTTTTATATAAGAAAAAAGTAAAGGCGTGAAGCGCCTATTAGCGAGCCGCCTTGGCGGGGAGTACTTTCTTGAAATTTTTCTCACTACTTTGAAGGCACGAAGTGCCCGTGCAACGCCGGGCCACGTGCGTGGTATGTCTTGAAATCGAATGAACATTAAATTATATCAAATAATATAACTTCAGAATGAGGTAAAAGTTAGAGAGGGGAGACGTTATGCATCAACATGCCGCAGGAAGCTAATCTAGCTGCCCTGGCAGCTAGTTTTACCTGAAAAATGGAGGATATTTAAACACAATTTGGTATTACTCAAGGCTGTATTGGAGAGTACACGGTGGTATATAAGTTATGCCTTCTGGACTTCTTTTGAAAATATACCCTCTACTTTTCAGCGAGTTTTAAATTTTATATTTTATGCCAATCATAAAAAAAACAAATAGTTACGTTAAATATCGCCCAGAAAAATCTCTTTGACATAAAATTATATTTTATGTCTAAATGATCCGTTATCTTTCCTCTAAAGTTTTTGCGTATATACTCTCTTATTTTAAAATCTGTGTACAGCACCTATTTTTACAACGACGGAGTTGGTAATACAGTCAAGAAAATATATACTCTCTTATTTTAAAATCTGTGTACAGCACCTACTTTTACAACGACGGAGTTGGTAATACAGTCAAGAAAATATTGCATTTTGAGAAGCGTAGATAATTAAAAATACACCTGATCATATATATTTATAATAGTTTCTATAATGCTGAACACGAAACTAAAGAAATATGCAATAAACGAACGAAATTCACTTCCCTGTTCTTCCACCAAAAGTTACTTCAGAACATTATGTCTGATAAGAGAAAAAAGAAGAAAGTAACAGTTTTTCCTTAATTAAAATGGCGACAGACTCTTCAGAGAGCAGTAAGTAGAATACCAAGTGCTGCAGATTCGTGATAAATTTTTTCTATAAATCGTGATAGTCCTTATTTAATACAATACATGTTTGTTTCTATGTTCTGCTTCGGGCTATTTGCTGGACATGACAGCTATGAAGGT
>JAXGGA010008809.1:0-54753 GCA_038373865.1 Uloborus plumipes
AGGTGAAGGTGATACTTACAATAGGTGATTTGAAGGAAAGAACACCTGAGGTGAATTGAGAATCGAATCCACGGTCTTTGGATCAGAAGACGCAGCTTCTACCACGGAGACCCCCCCCCCCCCCCATTACCAAATATACTCAATTTCTATTTCCTCTCAATGGTTTTTGTAGGTTCTGAGGAAACGACAAGTACTCGAGGCATAGCAGTTTGCTGTGTCTCTTTGTTGTCATGTCATAGTTAATTAATAATTACTATGAAGATATTGGTTGCCATTGCCTCTAAAGGTTGGACTTCTTTATTTGCATATAAGGCAGCACATGAAAAATTTACAACAGAGAGAGAGAGAGAGAGGAAATAACACCCAAGGCACTGGCAGTAATTGAATCCACAACCTCTGGCTTTCGAAAGTAGACCCCATAGCAGTTTGATGAAATAAAATATACAAAAAATGTGTCTTAAAACTAAAGACTATCTCTAAAGGCTTGGTTTGAACTAAAAAGTATGATATAAAATAAATTAATAGTTTAAAGAATAAAAAAGACGCGCTTTTGTAGCAATTTCAACTAAAAGTTTAAAAATAATAATACTTTATTGTAAAGTTTGTTCAGCAACGAGAAGACTGCCCAAACAAATAACTTAAATGCAAAAAAAAAAAAAAAAAAAACGCATGTAAAAATTAAGACATCCAATATTAAGCTCATACAATCAAGAAAACATGTGCTTATTTTTTTATTTTTTTAGTGCAAGTCATGCTTGCCAAAGTAATCTTTAGCTTAAACAAATAATACATTTAAAAATAAAAATAAAAAAACATATTTTACATTTCATTTTAAAGTTATTTCGTTCTGTAATTTTAAAGGTATAAAACTTTTTGAAAGGTATACCATATTTATATTACCTTTCCGAAAAAACAAACTAGCTGACACGCGCGAAGCATTACCTTCACAAGCTGAAATATAAGGGTGATTCTCTGTAAACTGGTAATTGACTGTCCGGACTGAGTATTTTAAAAATAATAAAGTGTAATAAAGTAATTATCGCTCCTTATACAAGTAAAGCATTAATACTTTGTGGCCCAATTGTATTTGGAGTGATAACATCTTAATATTTTTTTCTAGAAATTATCTGAGCGCCAAAAACACAGTCCCCTGGCTTTCCCAATCCCATAGTCTAACTGCTAAAGATAGTATTTCAAAAAACCTATTAACATTACATAAGTTTGGCAATTAATATCTAAAAATAGAATAATGAAGCTATATTTTTCTTATGAAATAAGGTATAATTACGTATTTCTAAAGCTTAAAATTGTCATGTAAATTCTGTCCGGAGTTTTTTCAAACAGTCCCCTGCAACAAATTCAAAGCTGTAATACGGCAAATCTATAACTTTTGCAAATTCTTTTTGGCATGAAGTTAGAAGTAATCAGTGTGAATTGGCCGAAATCGCCGAGAACGGTGTTGAAACGCTACTTTGCTTAGTGTGAGAGCCACATTTGTGATGAAAATATGCACCAGGGTTGTTGCGAAAACAGTCCTCTGGGAAGTCATTTTATTAATGTCAATTAATTTAATTATAAAACATATTAGCTATTATGTCTACGGTTTGTGCCTAAATTTATAGGTAATCTCGTATCTAATTATGTTCCAATAGTTTTGTAGATATTACGCGACAAAGAGCAAAAACACAGTCACCTGGCACAGTCTCCTGCCTAGTTATACTAGGCGGGGGACTTACCCCCTATCATGATTTATCAGAAAAACACAAACTTCAATTGGCCCTCTTTCAAACCAAAGTAACAGATTCATTTTCTGAGCAATAGTATTGTAATTATACAAGCATTTCAAAAAAGCGTGCCCGGACAGATTTCGTGTGAAAAATGACGAGTTTACAGAGAATCGCCCATAACCCAGAGCGATCTCTAGTTATATATTAGCTCTATGGCTTTAACGTAGAAATTAATCATTTTTTTAGATCAATTAGTTTTTTTTTTTTTCCCTGAAGTTGCCGTAAATTTGTTTTTGAATTAAATGGCAGTTTATCCAAAAGGGAAGAATCTTTTCCAACTTACTATACTTGTCTCGTTCCAACCCGTGATCATGTAGAACATAGGAACCCTTTTGTCCGTCTCTCCTCCTGTATTCACTTCCAAGTATTCCTAATCATAAAAATAAATTTGCATTAATAAGTATTAAGAAGCTGTTTTTTTAAAACAAAAAGAACAGATGAAAAAAAAAGTATATATATATATATATATATATATATATATATATATATATATATATATCAGTAGCGAGGCGTGACTTCAAGCGTCAGTCATCGCTAACTTTCAGGTCCCTAAAGAAATATACCAGACCATATGTTTCGCTCAGGCGTGTTTGTGATAAGAAATTTCTGAAAATTTTGGGCTGCCGTTTCCGAAATTTAATTTTTCAGTTTTCGAAAATTTTATTTCCGTTAAAGCAGGAAATTCTCCTCACACAATAAATGAAGTACACTTTGAAATGATAAAAATCATTCATGTTGTTTTTATGAGTTTTAAAACTAAATAGTAATTAAAAAATTCAACTAACCTTGTAAAAATCTTGGTTCACATATGCTTCTTTTTCAATTTGAAAAGTTCAAGCTTGCTGAAATGCAAAGCTCGAACGGCAACGCGCACTACTTTTTATGAAAAACATTTTAATTGAAACTAAAAAGAGAGAGTAAAAAAACAAAACCACGCACACATATATTCGTTTTTGAAAGTTCGATGAAGTTCCAAAACACAAAAGGTAACAGTGTTTTCCCCATGCAAAACTATCGTTGCAAACAATATTGTCTTCGACCCGTCGAGCTCATATAGGCGCCATCGTAAGATAACAATATTTTTCTAACCGCAACCCCTTTTTTTGAAAAATGTGACGCACCGAATTGAAAAAAAAAATAAAAAAGAATGAACGAAACAGGAGAAAAAAATCTCTACCCCTCCCCATCCAACCCCCACGATCCGCCAAAACTGAGAGTTGCCAGTAAAAACAAAATTTCCGCGGGTCATCGCCGATGAGTCTTTACTACATCTAAGGGAAGCTGTGAAAGAATCTGATTGGCTGAAATGGCTGACAAGCGAAAAAACTTGCGCGCGCACACATAAAACCGATGCGATATCTGTAGCGATGACTGAAGGTCACGCCTAATCGTTTACTCAACAGATGGCACCACTAAAATAAAATTATTTGGAATATTAAATTATCCGAAAAAATAATCTGAAAATAAAATTTTAAAAACTTTAATTCTTCCAGTGCAAAACGAGGTTTGCCTTCAGGTCATCGGCGAATCGTTCGATGACTTGAGGCATCGCTACTGATATATATATATATATATATATACATAAATGAAAATATTTTATACTTATTAAGGTGCCCGAAAAAACGAAAGTCTTCGTTAAAAAAGTTTTTGTCTCATGCCCTCTTATTATTATTATTTTATTTTTTGTTTTGCATCAAAACAATTGTAAAAAAGTTTCATGTAATTTGAATAATGGCAACTTGCGTCTGAAAGTGCAAACTAGCACTTGTTCACTAAGCCGAATCAAAAAAAATTTTGAGTTAAACTCGAAATTTTCATTTTAGTAAATACAAATTTAAAATCAAAACACTTTTAAATACATGTTCATTACGTTTACTTAATGTATTTTTAATTCTTAGGTAATCGTAAAGTGTACAGAATGTAATTGAAAACGTGGCATTTCGCAGAAGGAAAGGTTTAAAATGAGATTTATGTAACACAAAAATGCAAATGGTATGTGTTTAACTTAAATTTGAGCTACAATTTTAATTCTACTCTGAATATGTACAGATTGTCCGCTTTATTCATGGAGAACTCATGAAAAAGTCAATATCAAACTGTCTCAACATGGCCCTCGTATAATATCAGTACCATTATTGCATTTATGTATAAAAACCGAATTTTTTCTTAATCAGGGTTTTTTGCTACTGCTTGAATGTTATATTTTGTTTCTTCATTCATGGACCTAGTCGTCTTTTTGTCATGTCTTTAGTTCAAAGTTGAGGAACAACAATGGCATACTTGCATTTATTAACTGATGCCACAAGGAAGAGGATTAGAAGAGAAGCAGTAAAAGAACACTACCCAGGTAGCACGAAAAACGTTTAAACGTTTCATAAACGTTTTTAATCCGTTGTCACAACGTTAATAACTAATTTACAACCTTTAAAAAACGAAGTGTGCTACTTGGGTAACTCTATCGAAACCATTGAGAATGGAATTCACTATAGTGTGCTATTAATCTATAACTTAATGCTTGCATTTTATTTAATTTGTCTTTCAGTAAATAGGTTTTGACGGATTAGTGAATGAACACCTAGTAATCTCTCAGAAAAATAAGTTTTTAAAACATTTTTCTCAGATAAACTGGTAGTAGTAACATCCTTCTATATATTTAAAAAAAGAAAACGACTACAAAATGCTATGTTTGAAAACTGGTTGCGGTGTTCATTCAGGGATTTTTTTTTTTTTTTTTTAATTTCAAACCTCCCAAAATCCTGATGCAAAATCATAAAAAGTTCTCGCAAATAAAAAAAAATGATTACACGTAACATCTAAAGTGTTTTTACTGTCACTTACGAATTGCAACGATTTTTTAACGATGCTATGAATTTTTGAAAATGGAGTTTTGATTAAGAGTTCATTCACTGGTCTGTCTACATTAGTGCTGCGACACCGATGCCGATGTTTTGGAAACGTCGATGCCTTAGCTAAAACATCGATGTTTTTACCATCGATGTTTGAGGGTGGATGTTTTTCTAACATTGATGTTTTGGGTTCGATGTTTTTTTCGATGTCGATGCTTTAAAGTCCAGCAAAGAAAGCTTGATAAAAGTATGCGATAAGCAGACGCATTAAGAAGTTTTCATCTTTAAGCAGAAGTTTCAGATATCATTGTAAAATATTTTCCATGATAATTTTTCCACGAATTAACATCGATATCATGCGGTTGATGTTTTCCTGGAAAAGATTAAACTAATTGAGGGATATGAAGAGGCGCAATGTAGTGAGGAGTTACTGTATTACTGTACATTTAAATGTGCAAGCAATTTAAAAACAAAAAGATCTATGTTTAGGAACATCGATGTTTTTTAGTCGATGTATCAATACCATCGATGTCTTAAGTTCTTAACATCGATGTCTTAAAACATCAATGTTTTACCTTCGAATGTCACACCCCTAGTCTACATTAGTCATGTTTTAGCTCGCTTTGATGTACGGGTCGGGTGGATAACTGCAGGAGAAGGGAAGAGAGTGCAGGGAGAACTCACTAAACCTCATATTTAACTTCTGTACCCATGATTTCTCGATGAATCTGAGAATATCTGAGTTGTATTTTTCTTACATCTCTAGAAAATTGCACATATAAAGAAACAGCTAACCTTGTATCTGATGTCAGCACAAGTTTTTCTGAACTTGTTCGTTATACAAGCTACTGAAAATTTATCACTTACCTGAGAAAAGAAAATGGTGGTCACCAATCTTTTCAGTTTTTTGCCCATGAATGTGACGTCCGGTCTGGCACTTTCGAATACGTCGCATAAGATCCCCCTAATCATCCTCTGAAATATAAGAGAATAGCTGTATCTGATCTTAAAGTGGCTGATGTAATTTCTAATAATGTATCTTGGGAAAGTCCACAACGTACGGAGCTGCACAAAAATTAAGCTGTATCTGTCGTAGAAATTTTCGTTTCATCAAATGTTACCCATAACCGTAGGTGATTCTTTAATAACGATTCATAAAGTAGAAAGGTGGAGACTAGCAGTCGTCAATGGCCGATGGCGACTAAAAACTTTTTTGGGGCTACTACAAAATGTGATGTTAGTCGCCAAGCTGGCGACCTACTTTTTTTTGCTGCGCAGAAATGCAAAAGGCCTATTATTAAAAGAAGTAGTCATCAGCATTGTCACTGACGGCCCTACAGTTAACTTCGCGGTAGTAAGTACAGCATAGGACCTTAATTTTGCCAACAATGGGCTCAATACAGCTCCGAGTTTCGTAATATGGCGAGTTTTGGATCGCTAATGACAATTGCAACTTCAGTTACTATTTGAATTTCAAAACGAATCATTTTAATGCTAGGAAAACTTTTTATAGTTTTGGAACATGGTTTAAAGTGGCCCCCAACAACGCCAAAGTGGCCTCTAACTCTTTTGGGCTTACTAGCAATTGGGCACTGAGAGTTTTTTTTTTTAGACTCAAACCTTACCAACGTGTGTTCCGCAGAACCCAGAACTCCAGAACATTACCTCAAGTTTCCTCCCCAAGTTTCTTCTACATGGAAGAAAGTAATTTTGATAGCAAATGATTAGCATTTTGACTTCCTGATCGTAACATATTGAATCTGACAAAAAGACTTCCTAAACTTTTGAGTGTATCAACTAGTTTCTTGCCTTCAGGACGTAAGGATTTAAATTATCTGGAAAAACAGTAGTTTTCAAGCGATTCCCTGAAAATCCTAGGCATACATTTGACTTTCATGCCATTTAAAAAGAAAATTCTAAGGAATATATCGAATTTTCCGTCCGAGACTCTCACTTCACATAATTAATCTAATATCGTCTTTCTTTTAAAATGATCTTTCAAACTAGAAATATTTTCAGTCTTATGTAAAGGGTAAACTTGTAAAATCATTACCTGTCCCATACTGTAGAATGTTCCTTCGAGGCCAAGTACCTCTTCAGGGTCTTTGAGATGTCCCATGATTTTACCTTCGTAACTTTCAAACATTGAGTCTTTTAAAGGTTTGATGGCACACGTGTCCCAGTTGCGGCTGCTGTAAGTAACTCCTATTTAAAAAACACAGTGTGAGAGGGAAATTTTCATGCTGGCATTTTAAAAATTATGAGCGCGAATAAAGTATTAGATTTTTACAATTTTCTAAATGTTCGTATTAATACACCCTTTTCCGAATAACTTGTGTAGCGATTGAAGTTCTTACTTCATAGCTCATTATTTATTTCAGCAGGTACAGAATTAACATTGTTCTCTATAGTTTCAGTAGTATATCAAAACATATAATAAAACAACTTATTCAATGTGGGGGGGGGGGGGACCCTTTTTTTGACGTCCCTAAATGAGCAAATCAAGGACTCGAAAATTGCAGAGCAAAACGCTTCTATAATAATAAAAGCAAGTGTAATGTGACTGTCTGTCTGTCTGCCTGTCTGTCCATTTGTCTGACCGAGCTCTCCAGCCAAATCTATCGCACGCAGGGACCTGGAATTTTTTACACGGAAGCACAAAGGGGCTGGCCACCAGACCTCGAAGCCCGATTTTCGATTTTTGAATTAGAAAAATTTAAAAAAAATATTTATAAAACTTCTTCTTGAGATCGCTGCTCGCCAATACAATATGTGTTATCGTAAATCCTTACTTCAACGAGCGACCCGATGGTCAAGTGGTTCTGCGCGTCAGGTTGAAGTTCCTGATGGAATGAGATCGAATCCAGGCCCGCAAGGATTTTTTCGAACAGCTGCATGGTTTTTTTTTTTTTTTTTTTTTTGAATGATTTTAATGATTGTAATGTCCTTATGCAGGTACATCCCCTCATGGGGATCTACCCCATATTTTTTTATAGTACAAAATGACAGTTTTGGTCGGATCTTTGTTAAAATTGGCAATGGGGTCCTTCGATGCTGTAGAATTTTCTTATGGATGTTTGCGCCATTTTTGGGGGCTTTGAATCGATTGTGGCAATAAATGGTTTTTGATTTGCGGCACTTATATTATTTTTTCAAAAATTATATACACTATCAATTATATTATGTAAATTTTTGTACCTTTATAAAATTCTGTATTTTATACCTTGCATTTACGTCAAATTCAAGGTAAAATTAAAAGTCAAAAATTCTGAAGAAGATAAATATACGTTAAAAATTAAAGTAACTATTTTTTGTGATTTTAATATTGGTTGTGACCAAAAAACATCATTACAAATAAATAAAACGTATCAAACACCATGAGTGTTGAGTTATTAGGCAAAATCTGCTGTATAAAGTTTTTTTTCATTGCGAGAGGGGGGGGGGGGTATGAACGACCATTAAAGTGACACAATTTTTTTTAAAAAAAAGGTTGGATCTCCAATTATCTTGCTTCGTAATTTGAACCCGCCCCGGCTGCGCAACGGTACGCGATTAGTCATTCAAAAATTAATGAAAAACGTGATCGAAGCCAGGATTTTAAATAGCAAGTTCAGAGGTGAAAATATACTCATACCACGGATTCCTATTATACCTACAGATGTGCCAATTCAATTCAAACGTATTCAGTTTCCGATTAGATTGGCATTTGCAATGACTATCAACAAATCCCAAGGTCAAACGATGTCTGTTTGTGGCTTAGATTTGAGAACACCATGTTTTTCACACGGACAATTATACGTGGCATGCTCTCGAGTGGGTAAACCATCCAGTTTGTTTGTGTTAGCTAAAGATGAACTAACAAAAAATATTGTTCACGCTATCCCAGATAACCACATACGTCCGCAGGATGTCCTATAAGGATCCCACAAATCCTTTATAGGACATGTCCTTCGAAGGATCACAAAAGGCGTCCTTTGGATTGCCTACGTGGGACGAGTTCTCTCGAAATTTGAAGATCCCACATCTGAGTGTAGATGGACATCCAACTGGTATCCCATACAAGACGAACTACTAAAAGCCGGTTTTCCGCACATGCGCGCTAGCATAGCACCCATGCTGTCGCCCGGGAATTGCGAATATTTACACCACCATTTTAAAACGTGCTGCATGTTCTCTGTCTCTGTTTCGTGAAGCTTTTATGCTATAAATTTGCCAAGGTAAGTCTAACTATTACACATGTTTGTATTTAAAATTGTTTCTGAAAGATAAACATTAAACCAATGCAGCAGTAGGATATTTGTTGAATAGAAAATTCTTTTCAAAAGAAACTTTTAGTGCGATCTTTAAGAAAAAGCAGTTTAGCTTGAAATGCATTTTAGATTTCGACATATTTAATGTTAATAGTTTACAGAATAAAGTAAAAAAGCTTGTTGTTTTATTTTCCTGTGCCAGAGGATAAAAAACTATTGAAAAGTAGAGTCAAAGAACGTCCAGACGACCTGCTTAGGATAAAAAGGGATGGGCAAAGGAAGGAGACGGATCTGCGAAGGACGTCAGAGCATCCTATGACAGTCCAGCAGTGGTCTGAAGGATGCCCGCAGGACGTGCGTAAGATTTAGAGTGTCCCGTGATAGTCCTGCAGTTGTCCCGAAAATGTCCGTTTAAGACGTCCTGTGGACGTAAAAAAAAGTGGATTTTGGATCACCTGCGGACGTCTACAAGACGTTTTTCGGTAAATTTGGGATCTCCTGCGGAAGTCAGAGAATCCTATGAATGACGGCTTCTGGATGTCCAGTGGATGTCTTTGTGTTATCTGGGATAGCATTAAGAGATTGATATTGTTTAATAGTGTTACTGTCGTAATTGTTTAATGATATATAATTTTAAGGAATAAATTATAATAACTTAAAAATAATGTTTGCCTTTTGTTATTTTTATATTCCCTCATCGTTCACAGCGCTCCATGCTTATTTCACGCATATACAACATTCTTACATACATACAATATACACATTCTACCATACATACATACTTACAATAAGTAAGCTATTTTTTGTCCACACTAGAAATTGCTACTATTGTGATTTGTTGCAATACACACTACTATTCCTGCGCTATTCACTTATCTGCATTTTCTAAATGCACGGGCAACGCCGGGCGGGTACAGCTAGTTATGGAATAAAACTTGAGTTTGAATGCGAAAAAAGCGATAATTAAGGCTACAGTGGACAAATAAAATTGATTTTTCTCAATTATTGATTTATATGTCTAAAACTTTGTGTGCTTGTATTATTGTATATTTACCACATCTAAAAGCATAAAAAATACAAATTAGTGCAAAAACAATGAATACTTTTCTTCAAATTTCAAATTTAAACATTTTTTTAACAAAATTTCAAAATGTTCCAGGCGTCGCAATTTTTTTTCAAACTTGAATTTCCACTTAATTTCCAATCATTAGGCATGATTGCATAAAACAATGCATTACATGCAATGTTTTATGTGATAGTTTATAAAAGATGACTAAAAATAAAAATTTACATGATTTTTTTCAACTGAATTTTTTTATTTTCAGCCGTCTTTTATAAACTATCTCATAAAACATTGCATATAATGCATTGTTTTGTGCCATCATGCCTAATGATTGGAAATTAAGTGGAAATTCAAAGTTTGAAAAAAAATTGTGACGCCTGGAACATTTTGAAATTTTGTTAAAAAAATATTTAAATTTGAAATTTGAAAAAAAAAAAAAGTATTCATTGTTTTTGCACTAATTTGTGTTTTTTATGCTTTTAGATGTCGTAAATATACAAAAATACAAGCACACAAAGTTTTAGACATATAAATCAATAATTGAAAAAAATCAATTTTATTTGTCCACTGTAGACTTAAATAAGGTGCCATTTGGCTCCTTAGGATGCCATGGGTCACTATTGAGGTGCCATAAGACACCCATAGGATGCCGCGTGGAGACAAATGGCACCTTCAATGATACCATAGAGAGTCAAGTGGCACCCTCAGGGGGTGCCGCTGGTGCTACAATGTTTTACCCTTAATAGTGCCTTGTACAACCTGTAGTTTTAACAGTGTACTTGCTTTGGCAAAAGAAGGACCGCCGAGGTCACTCTTCTCTTGGTATTAGAGTTCAATGAGCTTATTCTACCTACAACCAAGTGCCATTTCCGCTTTCAGTTCAACCGCCATTACTCCATGGTTCAACTATAGTTTCCTGAAGACTAATTTGTTGCGTACAGGGTAATCTGACCCGCGTTCTAAAAAACACACCTGTGTTGAAGTCGTCTCACCTGTGTTAAAGTCGTATAATTCGGATTTATATCCTGCTTTTGTGTAGCTATCCAATCTTGCCATTTTTCTGAAAGAATTGTACCAGACCTGGAGAAAAAAAAAAAGAATCTCATTAGAGTGTATTATGTGGCTCATCATTAATGGTGTTCGGTGGAAGAGTTAAAACCATCGAATTCGTAGGAAATACGTTCGACGCCTTATCTGGGAGTAAGGCATTAGGATTTATTAAGAAAAGAAGCAACTACGCTGACTACTAATCCTATTTCCGTCATTAGGCTAATGCGACCTAATAATTTTGGCCAACATATTTATGTTCAAAGCAAATACATTTGGTTAATGCCTGAATACTCAATCGTTCTATGTATTTTCCTTGTTTTGCTTCAATAGGCTTTACACCTTTGTCCACCAGTGTTGCCGTGAATGTTGTGTGAGAGGGCACACCACTACACCATCCTTTGCACGCGACAGTTGGCAATCGATTAGCTCTTCTTCCGCTAGCAGGACACATTTGTTGAAGGAAAAAGGGCGGGGGGGGGGGCAAGTCTAAGCAGAAACTTACCTCCTGGAACTCGATGTCTCTGTCAGCCAAATTGCTGTTCTTGACGAAGTCGTAAACTTCTGCCGAATACCTAAAAGAATCTTTGATGTCCGGTATAGTGAGTGTCGCTTTGCGGAGAGGACAACCAAGGCCCAGAGGAGGCTATAACAAATGAACATGAAATCAGAGATGAAAAATATAAACAGTAATTCACATTCTTTGAAATGAGAGACAAAAATTTCCATGTTCTACAATCCGAGCCCGATTTACTAATAAAGTTAGGGGAAACTCAGTTTCACTTCGGATACCTCTACTTTGGGGAGGGGGCGGGAGGGTATTTCCATATTCGTGACACATTGAAACAAATCTCGCTATTTCTACAAACATTACTTAAAGTGGCAGCACAGGATTCAAATTAAAATCCATTCGTTCTCCTTCACCCCCCTCCCCCACTAGAATATTAAGTTTTATACTTGATGTATGTAGTTGCCCTGCAATTCTATGAGTGGTTAGTTGTAATGTTTTTAAATACTTCACAGAATTAATAAAACATCCTACATTGTAAAAAAAATGGACCAAATCCCACACTTAAAAATAACTTTTGGGAAATGCGTAACGTTACATGAAATTTGTCCACACATTTTAGAATTTGCTCAAGAAATTTTATTGAACCAGTTTTAAAGTTTACATTACTTTCAGAAATGCGTTTGAAAGCAGGAACTAGAATTTATAATAAGAGGTTTTCTGTAATTTTTGAACCCCCTTTAAAATTTTGGAGGAAGATCAAGCTTCATGAACTTTTTGAGTAATTAGGCCCTGTCCAGAATGGCAAGTATTATTAAATTTTTATTTTACACTGAAAACTTACCTCTTTTCAGGAAAAAATGAAATCCATACAAATTTGCTAGTTAACCTATCTTTTTCTTTTAAATTCAAGCCGTCTCATAGCCCCAGATGTAACCAGTATTTGGCTGGTTAGCCGTAAGATTTGTTAATTGCCTCAAGCCTAAACAACACATCTGAAGGAATATTCTGAAAATATTCCCACTGCTTTTTTACTATTTCTTTTTTTTTTTTTTTTTTTGGTTGGGGGGTGGGGGGAGTCTTGATATATTTTCAGAAAGAAAGCTCTTTCAAAAAAGTCACATTACGTTTTGTATTTTCCTTTTCTTTTTTCTTTCTTTTTTAACTTTTGATGTTGAAAATTTCGAAAAAATCTACTCAGTCCTCTCTGCTTACGATTCAAAGGAAAAAATCTACGCTATTAGCCTGTTTCAGACTGTATACTTGCTTTGATTGAATACCATATCTAAAGGGTCTTCTTCTAAAATAAGTGAAAGAAAAAAGGCAAGGTCCTGAGAATCTCATTAGGCAGTTTAGCCATACGTTTCTCAAAGGATAGAAAAAACGAGTAAGTACCTGGAAAGCAGACCAGTCAGAGATGCTGAGTTTGAAGTATACGAAATCTGTGATGATGTCTATAGACACTTTCTGATCTGGCTTCTGAGAGTACTGCGATGATGTCCCAAAAGCCTTGATTCGGATAGGTGTTCTGGTATTTTCGTCTTTATAAGGTGGAGTCCAACCGGGCACTGCAAAGAGAATGCCCATTAGACGTGAGTTCATCCTGCGAATTAAGTGCTATCATAATTACTGAAAGAACCTTGACAAGACACAAAACAAAACACTACCAGAGGATGAAAATAATGAAAGATAGCACTAGAACCTATCAGAACTGCAGGAACAGTCCCGAATATGAACTGAATCCAGTCCGCATCGTTTCCTGCCCTGCCTTCGAGACCAGACTTTGAGTGCCAAAATATGGTAGAATTCAACTTGAAAGTTTACTGTTTATGTCCAAAATTATGATTTCTCAAAAGTCACTAACCAGCAAAGTAGTAAGTAAGGGTCATGTCGTTCTTGTCATCTTGTATGGACAAGGTGTATACGTCGCACTTGATATCTCGCACTGACTCCTGGGGTTCGTACTTCTACAGAAAAAAAAGACGAAAATCATAAGAAAAGAGCATAATCAGAAAATATAGAAAACATTTTACTCTAATTATCAGTGCTTTACTAACTTATTAAATCATTCCCTCATGTCACCTTAACCAAGGCTTCACTAGATAGCGTTTTATACAGTCCGTATCATTACTCAGAACATCAATGGTAAAGATTTGCCCGCTAGAGAGCGCTGAACAAGGACCACCCAAATGTTTGTTTACATTTATTAGCATATTGTTTCTGCTGTAAAAAGTGATGTTTATCCTATCTTTTAGGGTTAAAAAATATTGATATAGTTAACTGAAGTGGAGTACAGAGTGAATTGATGCCGAAGGCCTTATTAGTACTGCTTTTTAGGGGAAATAAATTCCCCTTTCAGGTAAAGTTGGTCACAACTTATGATTCAGTCATACGACATTCATTCATCTGTTTACTTTCTTCGAATTAACAATATATAGCAATGGCGTTCAATTTTGACATCTCAGCATTAATAAAATATACGCTTAAATTCACCGACGATAAATAAAAAATGTAGCAATGAAATAATATTGTTCTAATTTACTATTTTGTCTCATTATTGTTGCTCACACGATCTTAATTGCTACGCAAAAGTTCAGATGTTCATTTTGATGGCGTTGTCGCATCAGAGCGATAAATGGCGAATCTATTCGTCGAGACAGTTCATTTTTTCATTTTGATGCCCCATAATGAAATATACCGTGATGAAGCGATGGTTTACAACGGAAAGACGATTGACAACAAAACATATTAATTTTTTTAGTAACAACGAAATGAGCATATATAATAGCTTGGTACTAAAGAGCAATACAAGTACGAAAAAAATAAACAAAACTACAATATTGCGACGACCAACTTTATCATGGCGAACTGTGAACTGAATTTTAAAAAGTTCTATGGCAACCCGTTGGTAGTATTGGCTTGCTTAGCGAATTGATTTCGCTATTTATCGCTCTGTGGTGCCAGTGTCGTTTCATAGTTAATTAATAATTAGAATCAATTAAAATGAAAAATAATTCTCTAACTAATTAAAATAAGCCGTTAAAATGCAGAATAAACCAACAAATAAAACAATCTATTAAATAACGTTTAAATATACTAAAATAGAATTGAATGCAAATTGTAAAATTGTCGCCAACAAATTAACTGTTAATTTTGTCTTTTATTATTTGATTTGTAAAATCAATAAAATTCGATAGATGTCGCTGGACAAAGACCACCGTTTTTATCCCAAGGATTTTGATCAAATGAAACAGCCTGTATAAAAAGCTATCTAGTGAAGCCTTGCCTTAACTGATATTATCTCAGTTACAAAATTTAAGTTCTGGGATAGAATAAATTCTTAAAATATAAGATTTTAAAAAGTGGCTTACTATTACGTCTGTATAGTTTTCGGCAAACCAGAGAGCAGCAGCTGGCCCGATCCTCAATGGTTGTTTGTTCAACCACCCGTAGAACACTGGGGTGTAATCGAATATGGACTCGTCTGACAGCCAGGAGGTGCAGGAGTTCTCTGAAGAAGAAAACGAAAATCAGCTTTAACATTCATAAAGTATCATAAATTTCAGCATATACCATGACATTGACTGTCTTTCCAATGGTATGAAACATCACGGATAGTAATCTGAAATCCATCGCTTGATCCACAGGTGGTTACTTTTCTGAAATATTGGGTGGACTAATAAAGAAAGAAAGGGTAAAAATAACATGGACGCTTTTTTTCTTGTGATGGACTGGTAGAATGGGCTAAAATTATTTGCTTGAAGTAAAGCATGAATGCATGCAATTTTTCGACAGCACGGTTATGACATCCAAAGTCATAACAAGCAGTTTCGTCTTTGTTATAAATTCATCTGAAATAGCTGATAACGGATCTGGAGGCAGATGTACTCTCATTGAAGATGAAAAAACAAAATTGCAGACATAACCAGACTGTCGGTAGATTGCATGTAGTTCTGTTTTAGTCCGGGCTTAATAGCAGGTGCCCATGAGGGTGGAGTTCATGGCGCAGACTGCACAATTGAAATTTTTAGGGAGTTAATTTGAGAAGGTTTTTGATCTCATTTTGGACGCTTTCGTTCTGGAGAAGGGGGGGGGGGAATTTGCATAGAATGTGAGGAAGTGCGCCATCACTCCTTAAGGGGGAACGACATTCCTGTCTTAAGGGTGGTAACTTATTGCTCAAAGTATAGTAAATTGCTGGTTTTTGTCAAATATTTTTAAAGTTTTCTCTTACGTGTACATTAATGTTCGCTTCAGTACTACGAGTCAAAAACAAACCTATCCTTTTTTTAAGGGTTGCTGAAGGAAATTTATAGCTTCAATGTTTCTGAGTACTTTTTCAGTGCTTTCAATGGCGCATTCATGGGGGGAGCTAAGAGGCTTAAGTCCTCCCAGAAGTATCAAGGTGAACTCCCTTGATTGAACCAAACTCCTTGAAATGCGTTTTTTGGTTTCGATTTTGGAAATTTTCCAAGACATAACGCCCAACCCCCTTTATAATTTCATCAAAAGCAACTGCAGTTTTTTCTTTAGGACTTCAAATTCGATAACTTTACGAAGGAGGGACACTTAGCCCCTCCCAGTAAACAATCCTGGGTGCGCCTCTGAATACTTTCAAGAAATTCTGCGAAAGTCTAAAAGATGACCAAAAAAGCAAAAACAATATTAATAGAACAGAATTATGGAAATTTGGTGATCTGGACGAAAAAAGTATCGAGTGGGTTTTTGACTTTCCCTGGTATAGTTCACGAGATGGTGATTCAGGTTAAACTGTTAAAGCAGGGTTCCAGCCAAATTATTTTTACTTGAATGTTGATGTAAAGTTCTGCTTCAGAACATTGTACTTAGCCGGGATGAAAAAAGATTAATTTCATACGCACAAAGTTTACCGTCTTTAATTTCATGCACAACACATTCATTCGCGCATTGAATTCAGATAACGAAAACGGAGCCTTATTTGTGCAGTTTAACCTGTTTTCCATGTTTCGTGAAGAGGGAAAAAAACAATTAAAAGCCGCGTCGTGTGAGATCGAACACCCATGTATCTCGAAAATTTCTTCAGCAAATCTCCAACAGAAAAAACATGTGAAGACCAGTTTTGAGTGCTATCGCTTGTTACTTGGGGCTTCTCTGTTGCTGTGAAACTAACAGTTGAATTTCCCAAATTGTTGTTACGCATAACTTATAGTTGATTAAGCGTTATTTCTTCAAAAACATCTATACTTCAGGGTTAAGTAAATTGAAATCGCTTTTGGCTTTTGCCGGATGTCTTTTTATCCATAATCTCATTCTTTGCATTGAAAAATGGTTCCTTGTAACCCCGAAACACGCGTCTGTAGCAAACTATTTTTTTCCTTTAAACGTTGACAAACCTTACTTTGGCTCAATGAAATTTCAAACAAGGTACTTTCAGTTATAACCACTCAGTGTGCCAAACACTATGGACTCAGAGCGATTTGGGAAATCAAGCTATTGTCATAAAATATGAACTCACCAGTAACTTCTAGGATTTCATTTGTGGCTGAATAGGAGTAAACGGAATTTCTTTCACCGAGGGACAGTACTTTCAATACTTGATCTTCTCCATCAAAGTACTCTGTTGCCAGAGCTGAAGTTTGCTGAAACAAAAAAAAAATCCACAATTACTTGAGTAATACTGTCGTCCCCCCTTAATCGGGTAACGAATAAACGAATGCCCCGCTTATACGAATAAAACCGCTCGGAACCGAACGTTTCGCCATAGACACAATGTTAAATATCCCCACTTAATCGAGCTAAGAAAAATGTCGAATAAAAGTGTTCCCACTAGACCTTGAACAAGCAAACCACTATTGTGGACTTTTTCAAGAAACGATAGTGAAAGGCGGAAAAACAACTTTTTTTGCAACACAAGTTGTAAGTTACTTTTTTATGATTTTTATATGGCCATACAACATTTATACTCAATTATTATATTATTTTGTTGTTTGCTTTGCTTATTTCAAAATCTTTTTTCCAATAACATTAATTATCTCCTTTATGTAGCTATTCCTTTGTTATTATTACGTCTTGACACAAAAGTTGTCAAAATGGAAACGTAAAAAATGTTCCCCGCTTAATCGAATAAAATTTCTTGGAACCGACAGTATTCGTTTAAGCGGGGCCTATTTCTTATGGAAATAATGTTCTTAAATGTGCATTTTGGATCAACAGCAACCAATGTCCGATTTTGCCAAAATTTAATTTATCATATGAATCTTCATGCTGCGCGGAAGCTTTTCTGCGTAGCAGCACGCAATGGTGCATTTACCATTCTCTAAGCATTTTTTGATTTCAAAATGAAATAACCAATGCAACAACTATTTCTAATTCAAGTTTATTGAAAAATAATTAAAAATTATATGTACGCTACTACTGCAAAATGAAACAATAGTGCCTAAAAGTGCTCAAGATTTCACTGTCCTTGGGAGTTAGACACAAAACACACACACACTCACACAGTGTATTTGAAGTAATTAAGAAACTTCACATCCTCTTTCTGTAAAACTGATATTTTAGACATTAGGTACTATTTTTTAAAGTACACAAATGATATCAAGCTTTGTGGGGAGGCGACCGACGTAGGGGTTTGTGACATTGTGACAGTTTGTGACAAGGAAGGGGGGTAACAAAAATTGTGACATCAAGCATTGTTACAGCAATATGCTTTTTAATAAAACCTGAAATGCTTTGTGCACGGTCTCTTAAAAAAACATGAAACCATACTGCACATTGATCTTTGAAAATAAGCTATTAAGATCATTCAAAAGTTAAAACACATAATCTGCGACTTTCTTTTTGCAAATTTCTATTCCTAAAAATAATTTGTGTGCAATTCAGTTTATCTCAGAAACTAACTCTACTATGACATCAGAGGGAGCTAGTTAGGAAAAATCAGTTGAAATAATGTATATTATTTTTTGAAACGTTTTTACTTTGATATTGTTATCTCTAACTGATTTTTTTATGGGGATTAGTAGAGACTTAGAGTGATTTTTAAATAGATTCCATTCTACTGAAGCTAGCAATTTTCGTAACAAAAAGACAAAGATATTAAATCGAAACTAAAGTCTTCGGCCGCCTGTATCTTTACCAGCAAATAAATCAATGCGCTATCCGGAAAAAACAAGGATTATGCACTGATTTGTCTACAGGTAGACACAGCAGCACAAGGCTCTTAGTAGCTGAACTGCATTACACTAGTTTTAGTGAATGCGTCTTTACCTGTTTAACGTCAGTCACTTGCACTCTTGTCTCGTACATCAGCTGCTCCAGGTCTGAAAGCTTTGGAAATGGAGGGTCTGCAAAAATAAATATATTATTTATTAGGTTTTTATTGAAAATATGAACCGCTAATAAAATATTGCTCTTTCATGCAACAATCCAGAATATGACAAATATTTAATATCTTTGGTAAAAGGGTCCCTTTCCCCCAGGGAAACTGCAAGCATTAGCATTAATTGGTTATGCTTATTTTGTTATCTCTGAAACAAAAGTGTTGATTGTATTACCGTTTTAAGATACTTTTAACGTAATGCTGGGAGAAATTTAGAAGCATTTTACGTTTTAGAGAGCTTTGTAATTTTAGTTATAATTGTAGTTAAAAATACTTGTCAATTAGTCTGTTTGCTTTATAACTTTTCCTCTGAATTTTTGCTCTTACATGAAAAACCCCTAAGAGATGTACACGGGATTACCAGCATTCTTCAGATTACAGTTTAAAGATGTCTGGTGGCAAGTGTTTCATGCTAAAAGTGTCACGTATTTGACAGTCTTACTAACCTTAAAAGCTTGTTTATTACACATAGTGAAATTATTTTCTGAAATCTGTGAAGATAATAATTAAATTGACACACGCGAAACTATGAGAAAAACCCATTAGCCTACGCAATGTGAGGTTTGACACTGACTGATAATGCAGAAACGAGGTAAGGGAACTAAATGACAGCATCGTACTTAGAATCAGTTTCTTCTACCAAGGTCTTTTACTAACACCCCAAATTTGATTTGCAGGTTTCCCAAATGTGATTTGCATTGTTCTAAAGAGCAGTTTGTGACATCATTTCAAAAAGACATCAAAAACATAACAGGTTGAGTGATTATTCGTTGACGTCGATATGCAAAATTAATGATGTACTAGGTGACCCGTGCGGAATTCCGCAAAAAAAAAAAAAAAACTCTAAACTTAAAATTTAATACGACAATTTTTCTTGGCTTCATTTGCACAACATCGCCATCTACTGCCGTCGTTCTGACAACTTTTCAAAAAGATCAAAGACACGTTCACTTTTACAACTACTACAAAAGTGATACCCTATATTAAAATCAAATACCCAAGGCTACTACTAAACTAAATACTAACGTTATCGCAAAACTACCATAGTATTTTGAAACAATAAAAGTTACAATTAAGGTTTACCGAGCTAAGCCTTGGCTTGAAATGTCGCATTTAAAATTGATTTGAACAACAATGGTATAACGATTTTAACAGGTTGAGCAAAAAATTTAACTTTTTCAAACTTCAATCGCTTATAAGTCGCTTAAACGTGGATTTTCGAGATTCTCGTTACGCGGCGCTAGCGGAGAAACGTTCTAAAGAACGCATTTTTTTTTAATCTTTCGAATGAAATCAAAATGGAGACGATACGACAATTATTTCGCTAGATAGAGTCAATTTTGTGCCCAAAAATTGAAGTTCGAATAAAAAACGAACCGACACTTTTTAGAGGGTGGGTCTAATTTTCGTCAATAGCCCGCGGGATAAGCTTCAAAATCATAAATTTTCTTGCAATTCGATAAAGAAATGAGCGAGTTTCGACCGGGTATAGGATTCGGCTTAGAGAAATAATATATGGAGATTGTGCGAAACTTTGGTATTAAATTTTACTTTCTTTTTAGGAGAATACGTTTAAGATATTATCTGATAGATAGTACTTGAAGAACTTGTTTTTAATTTCCTCCACTGAAAATAGATATAAACGCTAACTTCATGTGTTGGATTTCTTGTCCCTCAAACATCTGTATATAGGCGGTTGACCACCGGTGAGACAGGGAATTCCCACATTCTAAACTAATTCAGATAGAAGCGTTTTAACTGGTCGCTTGCCTATTTTCTATCGTAAACGTGACTGGACGGTATGTATGACGTAGAAAATAGGTAAACGCTTGATCTTTCTACAAGAGGCTAGGAATCAATCTCCGAATTCCCTTAAATAGATAATGATCCTCGATTCACTTAATTCTTACCGTCAGCTATGGCTCCCCCAAGTAGCACCAGAAGGGCCCATAGAAAGCAGTCCCTGCCAACAGCCATTTTTAGAGAGATCTGAAAATGAAATACGGATTTTAGAATATAAAACAATGCCTACCTACTGAGAAAATAATTTAACCATTTATAGCACGCAAGTTATATTTAAAAACCGATGTCTTGGATCATTTTTCCCCAGTTTAACAGAAGCGTAGTTCCTTGTAAAAGTGGGTAACTCCATGTTTTTAAAATGCGTGTTTGTTTACTGAATGATATCATATTTAGTTACATTTTTTTTAATAAAAGGGAATCAAAGGACTTTTCGAAAGATAAATATTGAATGACTTATAGCAGCTGAACACTTGTAATTTTTTCCTGAAGAACAAGTTTTGCTAAAGACTTTATATAATCATAACCTTAAAACCATTTACGAGGAGTTATACCACTTTTACAATGTTTTCGTTGTCGTGTCATAGTTGTTATTAAATCATTATGAAGTGGGGGGTGCCATTGCCTCGAGAGGTTGGACTTCTTTATAACATATACAAAACAGCACAAGGAAGATCAACACAAAGAGAGATGAAATAACACTCTAGGCACCGGCGGGAATCGCATCCGTAACCACCCAAGTAGCACACTTCGTTTTTTAAAGGTTGTAAAATGGTTATTAACGTTGTAACAACCGCTTAAAAAGTTTATAAAACGTTTAAAGGTTATGTGTGCTACCTGGGCACTTGCTTTCGAGTCGAAGCTTCTTTCTCTAAGAAACAGAGGCCCCCCACTTTTACAATGAACGACGTATTCCTTTAATACCGAAATGAAAATTAATTTTACCAACTCAACTGTTCCTGTAAGTAATGTGAGGGAGAAGGTTTGATGAGGAGTGTGCTAAGAATAGTCCACAGTCATGGGCCCCGGCAGAATCATACGTAAGGTACACCCAAACTGAAAAAGTTTTGTAAAAAAAAAAAAAAAAAAAAAAACCTGAAAAAAATGGGCAAAAAACTTTTTTTTTTAATTTTAAAAATGAACAAAAAAATTTTTTTCAAAAAAATTAACAAAAAAAAAATTTGGTACTAAAAAATCTCTACGGTTTTTTTTACCGATGAAATCATCAAATATAATTTTTTTGTGCTAAAAAAAAATCACTAATTTTTTTTTTTTTTCTAAATTCAAAGGTGCAAGGGCCTTGCACACCCCTGCCGGCGCCCATGCTCACAGGATTGCCTAAAGAAATGTTTTAAATTCTTCGTAATACCCATTTGGAACAAGGTTAAAAATTGTTACAAAATTATTCAAAAATTCATACTCAAGCCTCTCTTTTTATGCTTTGAGCATTTTTCTATACTTTTGAAAAATTTAAGTCAAAAATATTTCTTATTACATTTTGCACTGTTAGCCCAACTAAGCATAATGATATGAAAATGAGAATTAAGTATAGTTATTTTTGAAAAAATTAAACTTCGTTTCACGTGTCACTGGTCCTATTAAAGAAAAAGTGACACTTAAAGAAATTTCGTGTTAAACTTTTTTAAGCAGGAAATTATTTATGGTTTTATAAAATTTAAAAATAAATCTATCAAATATCAATTTATTTCCAAAGAAAAAAAATTGCTTACTTAGTATAAAAATAGAGGCTGGAAATACACTTACATTCAGTGGAATGCTGGATCCTGGACCATTAGAATGGTTTGGGACGTGTGTGGAGATGGAAAGTGTGCACTGATGCCCGAAACACCCCCAAGACTTTGGCCCGGAAGATTTCAGAACAAAATCATTGTCTTTCGTTGGAATGGGGGAGCCTATTAAAAGTGATAAGGGCCATTGTTCGCACCATCCGATAAAGTAAAAAATGAATAATAGCGAAAATGATAAATGCCGCGGTTATCTTTTCGTTGATCTGCAACAGTAGAATTCATACTTAATACTGGATAATCGATTCTGATATGATTTTAGCAAATGAGGTAGATATGAAAATCTATTTAAAATGTGCAACACATATTAGTTCCAGAAATTCTCAAAATAAAGCAAAAATACAAACAAGCATTTTTAATATTTAAAAATAATTTTATAAATATTTTTGAAAAAAATCATTTTATTTATTATTATTTTTTAAAATCTTTTTAAAATGTGTAACACTTTTTGTTTCATAAAATCGCAAAATGAAACAAAAAGTCGAACACACATTTGAAGCATTTATAAATATTTTATAAATATTTTTAAAGTATTTATTGAGCGATTCCATACCAAATCACCGAATGGGGGTCGCACGACCGACTCGGATTTTTTTTTTAATTTGGTGCACAGATTGATGGTATAGAGGTATGAAAAAGCCCAAAAGGAAAGTTACCTGCTCCACTTATTTTCTGAGATACATGCCCTCAAAGTTTGTCCGCCACGTCCAAAATACTAAAAAAGTAATGTTCTTTAATCATTTTTTTTATAAAAAATCGTACTCATGCAAAATAAAAGTGTTAGATATCTATGGAAACTAGTTACTCCAGGCATTCTGAAAAAAGAAATACTAGAACGTTCATAATGAAAATTGCCAAGGTACAGGGCTCTTTGAAGTTGTCACCACAAAAACTTGATTTTGCAGATTTTTGCTAAAATTCAGGCATTTATTACAAAAAAAAGGCAAACAAAACCAAAGGTTTTTCTCACTTTCTGGTAGTGTACAGGTCCTCCCTGTAAATTGCTACGCAATAAATTTTTTTGGGTTTCTCACTCCTTCTTGGAAATATTTTAGCTTAAAAATAAGCCATAAGGCAAAAAAATGCGTTTTTGGCCATCTTGGCAGCCATTTTTTCTCATAAAGGGGGAGCAGTAGAAACTTTAAATTTTTTTTTAAAAACAAGCCACTGATATGTTAGCTATTCACAGGAAAAGAGTTTTACTTTTGGTTATTTCTCCCATTAAGAGATATCCTGCTGACAGTATATGCATGTTTTTTAGCGACGACCATATGCTTTTGTTTCCCCCTCTCATGGACTTAAAATTAATTAAACCAAAAAATAATGATATATTTATTATTAGCTGTATTATCTACCCAGTATGTCATGAAATTTAATTTATTAAATCATTGAACAATAAATTAGATAATTGATGAAAAAAAGAGAAAGTATTTCTCTGATGCCTGAGCATTATGCATTCATAATTATAAAGCACTAAATACTTTCTTAAAAAATTAATTAACATAAATGAGCTCTAAATATTTATATTATAAGCAATACCTACTCTTGTGATTGGGATACTCCTGTTTTTAATTGAAGAATTTCTTGAATATCACATGATTATCAGGAAAATAAATGAGGTCTTTTCGTTTGATGTAGAATATTTTATGACAAATTTCATTTGATGGGCTACTAGCTGAGCATGGTGATAAAGAGCTATTAATTTCAGCATCGAATTCCATTTTACCTTATTAACAGTTAAATATTAATAAAATAATTAAATAAATAATTTAATATAAAGCCATGCTTGAAGAATTAAAATTAGTGCAACTAATTTATTCCCATACTGATCTTTACAAAACTGACATGTGTTGAGCACTGATAAGAACTGACAAGAATAAGTTTACTCACTAAAATACTAGTTCACAGATACTATAAAGCGTACATTCTATTTTCTACAAAATAATACTGCAACAAAGAACAAGGGTATAAAGGGGTAGGTACTAAAGAATTTCTTGAAAAATCAATTAAAATAAAGGAGCTTCGAATATTTATCTCATAGGCAATACCCAATCTTGTGATTGGATGTTCCTGATTGATGTCTATAAACAGGAGGATACCCTTGTTCTTTGTTGCAGTATTATTTTGTGGAAAATAGAATGTATGCTTTATAGTATCTGTGAACTAATATTTTAGTGAGTAAACTTTTTCTTGTCAGTTCTTATCAGTGCTCAACGCATGTCAATTTTGTAAAGATCAAAATGGAAATAAATTAGTTGCACTAATTTTAATTCTTCAAGCATGGCTTTAAATTAAATTATTTATTTAATTATTTTGTAAATATTTAACTGTTAATAAGGTAAAATGGAATTCGATGCTGAAATTAATAGCTCTTTATCACCATGCTCAGCTAGTAGCCCATCAAATGAAATTTGTCATAAAATATTCTACATCAAACGAAAAGACCTCATTTATTTTCCTGATAATCATGTGATATTCAAGAAATTCTTCAATTAAAAACAGGAGTATCCCAATCACAAGAGTAGGTATTGCTTATAATATAAATATTTAGAGCTCATTTATGTTAATTAATTTTTTAAGAAAGTATTTAGTGCTTTATAATTATGAATGCATAATGCTCAGTCATCAGAGAAATACTTTCTCTTTTTTTCATCAATTATCTAATTTATTGTTCAATGATTTAATAAATTAAATTTCATGACATACTGGGTAGATAATACAGCTAATAATAAATATATCATTATTTTTTGGTTTAATTAATTTTAAGTCCATGAGAGGGGGAACAAAAGCATATGGTCGTCGCGAAAAACATGCATATACTGTCAGCAGGATATCTCTTAATGGGAGAAATAACCAAAAGTAAACTCTTTTCCTGTGAATAGCTAACATATCAGTGGCTTGTTTTAAAAAAAAATTAAAGTTTCTACTGCTCCCCCTTTATGAGAAAAATGCCTGCCAAGATGGCCAAAAACGCATTTTTTGCCTTACGGCTTATCTTTAAGCTGAAATATTTCCAAGAAGGAGTGAGAAACCCAAAAAATTTATTGCGTAGCAATTTACATGGAGGACCTGTACACTACCAGAAAGTGAGAAAACCTTTGGTTTTGTTTGCCTTTTTTTGTAATAAATGCCTGAATTTTAGCAAAATCTGCAAAATCAAGTTTTTGTGGTGACAACTTCAAAGAGCCCTGTACCTTGGCAATTTTCATTATGAACGTTCTAGTATTTTTTTTCAGAATGCCTGGAGTAACTAGTTTCCATAGATATCTAACACTTTTATTTTGCATCAGTACGATTTTTTATAAAAAATGATTAAATAACATCACTTTTTTAGTATTTTGACGTGGCGGACAAACTTTGAGGGCATGTATCTCAGAAAATAAGTGGAGCAGGTAACTTTCCTTTTGGGCTTTTTCATACCTCTATACCATCAATCTGTGTACCAAATTAAAAAAAATCCGAGTCGGTCGTGCGACCAACTTTTTGTTTTTTCGATGATTTGGTATGGAATCGCTCTATTTTTTCATTTGTTGGTTTTTTTTCTTTTTTAACATTTAACTTTGTGGATTTTTCATGTTGCATGTTTATAGCTGAATTGTTTCGAATTCAGTTTTGAAAGTTCCCTACTGATCTGCAGAAAAAAGTATTATTTTTGATGACTTGATATGCTTCTCTGTAGGAAGGAATATCATTATAAAACAAGTTCTAATGATCGTACAAACAAATAAAGATTTTTTTTTTTTTTTTTTTGAGCCTACTGGGCAGCAATTTCTGATTCCTCAAGCATTTTATGTCGTCTCCTACGCAAGTTCAATTCACTAATATGCATTTAGATTACTAAAAAATATTTATATATTATACTCCCACATTTGAAAAGTTGGAGTATTATATCGATGATTGAGATTCTGCCGCAGTCGATAAATATCAGATATTTTGGTTATGTCGTGTAAAAAGTAAAGTATTATTACGTATTTTTTTTCTTTTGTTTTCCGATTCCGTATGTATCCATTAAAAACCTTTTTAAAATTATGTCAAAAAGTAAAGTAATCCACATACTAAATTAATAAAACCCTTAAACATTCCCCCTTAAACATTAACCCTTCCGTATGCATCCAATAAAAACCTTTTTAAAATACTAAATTAATCAAACCCTTAAACAAGACGACATTACCATTAATTTGCATTTTTGCACAAATAATTGCTAAATGTTTCCTATTAATTTCGAAATCATTTAGGACAAAAACTTTTAACGTCATTTTATAGTCAGCAATAGTATCTCAGCATTTGATGACTATTTCTCTGTGACAAAAATTAGTGACATAATAATACTTAATGTATTTTCATAAAGTAAGGAGGGGAGCAAAATTATCCTAGGTATCCCAAAACAGTTTACCCAAAAATTTGGCGACATTTTAAGAATCATCAAAGCGGTAGGTTTTGAGTTCTTTCAGTTCAGGAAAAAAGAAACAAAGGTGAGTATATAAATTGTTTCTCAATATTATTACTGACCCAGGCAACGCCGGGTATTTTTGCTAGTAGGTTATATTTTTTTGAATGAATTTTTAATTAATATGTAATGTATATATTAACAGTAATGAATATTTGTAATTATTTTTTTAATTATATGTATGAAAAGAGGGCGACCCACTTAAACGCTGTATGTTTTACCACGTTAATTTGAAACAAAAAATGTTCAAAATTTCACAAAAAATGGCAGCGATAGAACTTCCTTTTCTATTTTGCGTTTTTGTGGTGACAGTTTCTTTGTCTTAGCAATTGTTATATGTAGTTTCATCACTGTCTTCCGCTTGAAAACACATTTTAACCCTTCACTGCACGATTTTTTATATTTTCATGAAAAATATCATTTGTTACCTTTTAAATAGCCCTGAGTTCAGGAAAAATGAAGAAAAAAATTAATCTTAAAAATGTGCACCAAAAATGATGTTTTAATTGTTTGTTCTATATATGGCACAAAGCACATAGCATATGCTTTGTATACCGATAAGTGTAATAATCTACAATGTGTTTTGTGCCATAAGTGGTATAAACAAACTTTCCACTAAGTGTATTTAAACATTTTTAGAACAAAGGAAATAATGACTAAGCACACTTCTAACGGAAATGCAGACACTCTTTCTTTGAAAAGCGAGAACTGTAATACCTAGACTAGTGCAACTAACTAGTGCATAAAAATCACACTAAACTGTTATACACTAGGTGGCCAAAAGTAACCGGACACTTTCAAAAATTCACATTTTTACATATAGCTTGATAAATAAGTGATCAATTGTTCTTTAACTTTAGTCATACAAAATATAGGCTTCACCGAACATTTCCAAGTTGAAATTAAATTACCCTTGCATTTGGGGGACGATAAGAAGGGGGGTCGAAAGAATAACCTCTTTTTGACCATAACTCTTTGAAAATAGCTCGGAATAAGCTATGCATTTCAGTAATTAATTAGCATACTATGTATAATTACTATACAAATTCAAATGAACGTACCACTCTTACTTCCGAAGATATGAAACATTTTTTAAAAAACGGCAATTTTATTTGAAGGGTTTTTTGCTCATAACACGCAGAGTTTTTAATCAAACCTTATCAAAACTTCAGGAAAGATGACAAAATACAAGAGAAAGAACATACTAAAACGGTTTTTAAAAATATTAAAAATCCAATGAGATATGAACGTTAAAAGGAAAAAAAAATTCACGGCGCATGCGCGAACGACAGAAATTTATAACTACAAAAATATTGTAGCCTGGTATATACTGCATCTTATAAAAAAAGTTCCAGTTGAATATCATGAAAATTGAAAAAGATATCAGCGATCTAGTGAGCTGTATTTCATTCATTCGCAGACAATACATGAGTCATTCCATGTCAAGTGGACTAGTGGTCCCCACCCGACCATTTCCGATTTGGATCAAATTTTACAGAGGTATAGACATGCCTATGAAACTAACCTGTGCAAATTTTTAGCTTCCAAGATCCAAATCTGGAGGAGCTAGGATCCCGCAAAAAATGTGGCCCAAAATGGCGGATGAACTTCATGAAACAAGTTGCAATGTTTAGGTCAAGGTTGCAGAAAATTTTATCACAGTGGAAGCCTAATTTTTTTTGGAGCTTAAAGTACTTTTGGTTGTCAACACTCGCCAGTATATTCTTTGAGATTGCGCTTATTAGATTTTGTGTAGCACGTGCCTAAACTTGCGAAAAAACGCGGTGGGCAATTTTTTTCCTGGATTTCAGGTGGTCATAAATTTTTAACGAAAAAACTTCAAAGGTTTATACTTCGTAGTTTTATTATCCAAATACTTGTTTTTAATGTTTTACAGCTACAGAGCTTAAATATTGTATTTGTAAAAGATATTGGCACCCTAATTATCGATGAAAACGCTTCTTTTGAAAAATCGCCTGTTTTCAACTCACTATATCTCAGGTTTGTCACCTAAGACCATTTTTTCTTTGGCACCATTAGAAAGAACAGATTTTTTCCTATCGAAATGAGTTTTTTTTTCGATGGTGTTCTTTCGAATAAGGAAGAAAAAATTAGCTTGAAATACTGTCTGTTATGAAGAATTGGCATAATTAGGTTAAGACTGCAGAAAATTTTATCACACTGGGGGCCTAATATTTTTGGAGTTTAAAGTACTTTTAGTGGTCAATACTCTCCAGTATTTTTTGTGAGATTGAGCTAATTAAATTTTGTGTACCACGCATGTTAACTTGCAAAAAAACGCGTTAGGCAATTTTTTTTCTGGATTCATAAATTTTTAACCAAACAAATTCAAAGGTTCATGTTTCGTAGTTCTATTGTCCAAATACTTGGTTTTAATATTTTACAGCTGCAGAGCTTAAATATTGATTTTGTAAGAGATATTGTTGTCAAAAGTGTCTATCAAAATCATTTTAATGAAAAATCGCCTGTTTTCAACTCACTGTATCTCAAGTTTGTCACCTTCCACTGTTTTTTTGTTGGCACCATTAGAAAGAACAGATTTTTTCCTATTGAAATGAGTTTTTTTTTCGATGGTGTTCTTTCGAATAAGGAAGAAAAAAAATAGCTCGAAGTATTGTCAGTTATGAAGAATTGGCATAATTAGGCTAAGACTGCAGAAAATTTTATTATACCAAAAGTTCGAACTTTTAACAACTTAAAGTATATTTAGTTGTTTATATAAATACTCTGATAAGAAAAAATCTGTTATTTATAGTAGTACTAACTAGGGATGCACCGATTAATCGGCAGTACCGATTAATCGGCCATAATCGGCCACTCAGCCGATTATTCATAATCGGCAAAATCGTGCCGATTAATCGGCGGAAAAAATATTTTCTAATATTATTTTGAAAAGTATACTTTCACTGTGAAACTATGATGAATAATTTTATGAATAGTAATAATAATAATCACAGTTGATATTAAGTTTTTAATAAATTAATCTTCTTATTTTAAATAAATGTACACATAGACAATGTTGCAAGATTTTTCATGTGTCAATATTTTTCTTTTTAGCACAGTGCTTTTAGATAACCTCTAATTTTCACAAAGAATAAAGGTCTTGAATTAAATAGCTACTAATATTGAATTATTTCAATTAAATGTACTCCTAAATTAGAGTGCTCACCACAAACCTCCCCCCCCCCCTTTTTTTAAATTTTTATGTCTCGTAACATAGTTAACAATGTGTTAATATAATATTATTGACAATAATATGGAAATTGGTTTTAAGAAATAGGATAAAATTCTGAAATTATTTTTGAGAAATTAGGAAAATGGAAAAATTAATAAACAGTAATATTTTCTCTCATAAATAGATTACTATTTCTAAAATCACAATTGTAAACGAAAGAAAAAAGCAGTGATGGTGAAATTGGTGGTATTAAAAAAATCATCCTGATTATTAATCGGCTTGACCGATTAATCGGCCGATTATCAACAGCCGATTAATCGGTAATCGGTAATCGGCCAATTTGCTTATCGGTGCATCCCTAGTACTAACGAAAAGATGATGGAAGGTGACAAACCTGAGTTACAGTTCATTGAAATCAAGCTATTTTTCAAACAGGAATTGCCAATAATTTTCATGTATGCTAGGCAAAAGCTAATGAGCTGGAAACCACATAATTATTAGAATCTATTAACAACTAAATGTACTTTAAGTTGTTAAAAATTCGAACTTCTATTATAATAAAATATTCTGCAGTCTTAGCCTAATTATGCCAATTCTTCACAACCGACAAAACTTCCAGCTTTTTTTTTCCTCCTTATTCGAAAGAACACCATCGAAAAAAAAACTCATTTCGATAGGTAAAAATCTGTTCTTTCTAATGGTGCCAACGAAAAAACGGTTGAAGGTGACAAACTTGAGATACAGTGAGTTGAAAACAGCCGATTTTCCATTAAAATGATTTTGATAGACACTTAGGGTGCCAATATCTTTTACAAATACAATATTTAAGCTCTGCAGCTGTAAAATATTAAAAACAAGTATTTGGACAATAGAACTACGAAACATGAACCTTTGAATTTGTTTGGTTAAAAAATTATGAATCCAGGAAAAAGATTGCCCACCGCGTTTTTTCGTAAGTTGACATGCGTGCTACACAAAGTTTAATAAGCTCAATCTCACAAAAAATACTGGAGAGTATTGTCAACTAAAAGTACTTTAAATACCAAAAATATTAGTCCCCCAGTGTGATAAAATTTTCTGCAGTCTTAACCTAATTATGCCAATTCTTCATAACAGATAGTATTTCAAGCTAATTTTTTCATCCTTATTCGGAAGAACACCATCGAAAAAAAAACTCATTTCGATAGGAAAAAATCTATTCTTTCTAGTGGTGCCAAAGAAAAAATGGTCTTAGGTGACAAACCTGAGATATAGGGAGTTAAAAACAGGCGATTTTTCAAAAGAAGCGTTTTCATCGACACTTAGGGTGCCAATATCTTTTACAAATACAATATTTAAGCTCTGTAGCTGTAAAACATTAAAAACAAGTATTTGGACAATAAAACTACGAAGTATTAAAATTTGAAGTTTTTTGGTTAAAAATTTATGACACCGTGAAATCCAGGAAAAAAATTGCCCACTGCGTTTTTTCGCAAGTTTAGGCACATGCTACACAAAATCTAATAAGCGCAATCTCAAAGAATATACTGGAGAGTGTTGACAACCAAAAGTACTTTAAGCTCCAAAAAAAATTAGGCTTCCACTGTGATAAAATTTGCTGCAACCTTGACCTAAACATTGCAACTTGTTTCACGAAGTTCATCCGCCATTTTGGGCCACATTTTTTGCGGGATCCTAGCTCCTCCAGATTTGGATCTTGAAAGCTAAAAATTTGCACAGGTTAATTTCATAGGCATGTCTACACCTCCGTAAAATCAAATCCAAATCGGAGATGGTCGAGTGGGGACGATTTGAAAAATTGGTCCAGTTGACGTGGAATGACTCACATACATAGTGAGGGTCTGTCCACAAAGAGCTATTTTTAAAATAAAGGTTATTTCGTCATCGTTCAAAACCAACGTTTCAGGGGGTGTCCGGATACTTTTGGCCACCTACTTATAAGGTCTTTTTGGCCGAATGGGCGAAATGTGACTTCTATGCCAAATATAAATTTTTAAACAGTATACAATTTAACATTGAAAAATATGCTCGATTGTCCCCACACTATTTGTGAACAACTCCTCTCCATTTATGAATTGTCTGCAAATGAATGAATTACAGCTCACTAGATCGCTGATATCTTTTTCAATTTTTACGATATTCAACTGGAACTTTTTTTATAAGATGCAGTATACACCAGGCTACAATATTTTTGTAGTTATAAATTTCTGTCTTTCGCGCATGCGCCGTGAAAAATTATTTCCTTTTAACGTTCATATCTCATCGGATTTTTAATATTTTTAAAAACCGTTTTAGTATGTTCTTTCTCTTGTATTTTGTCATCTTTCCTGAAGTTTTGATAAGGTTTGATCAAAAACTCTGCGTGTTATGAGCAAAAACCCTTCAAATAAAATTGCCGTTTTTTAAAAAATGTTTCATATCTTCGGAAGTAAGAGTGGTACGTTTATTTGAATTTGTATAGTAATTATACATAGTATGCTAATTAATTACTGAAATGCATAGCTTATTCCGAGCTATTTTCAAAGAGTTATGGTCAAAAAGCGGTTTTTCTTTCGACCCCCCTTCTTATCGTCCCCCAAATGCAAGGGTAATTTAATTTCAACTTGGAAATGTTCGGTGAAGAATATATTTTTTATGACTAAAGTTAAAGAACAATTGATCACTTATTTCTCGAGCTATATCTAAAAATGTAAATTTTTGAAAGTGTCCGGATACTTTTGGCCACCTAGTGTAGCAATGTTCCAGAAGGGGCACAAAGCTCAGTTTAATTGCATTTAAAAATCATAGGAATATATGAGGGTTTATTTAGTTTGTGCCAGATCTGGCACACCGTGCAGTGAAGGGTTAAACTGACTACTTCGCAAAACTGAGCTACTGAAAGGCTTTCAATAATTTCAATACTCAGGTAAATTTTGACAATGTTTAAATTCCTTCATGGAAATAAAAATTCTTTGCATTTTTTGTCCTACAATGGACAGATGAGAAAGGACTTATGGAAATACCATTTCGGTCGCAGGTAAAGAGTTCCCATCTCCTTAATATGAATATTAGCGTAGGATATTATATGTTTCAGAGGAAATGTGTAAACATTTTTCTAATCGTTATGTTTTTGCACTCAATTCGTAAATCTATTATTTTTTAAAGGTATTATTTTTTGAATTATTTATTTTACTAGTATTATTATTTATTTATTTATTTATTTGTTGCTCAATAATTGAACAAGAATTCAGTACTATAGAATAACTGAAGGAAGAAAAATGACACTCACTACTCTAATTTAGATAAATTGGATTTGAAGACACAGAATTTTTTTTCAAATGTATATATGGAGGGATAGAGAGAGGGAGTCAAACTTTTGGTTGTTGTAACTAGCATCTGAACTCGCAAATAAAGAAAATTGCGTTATATAGGCGAGTGGGTATCCTCAATTTGAACGTAATTTCGAAAAGTTTGACTTTCACAAAGAGAAAAAAAGAAAGGTGGGTCCGGGGGATCTCCTTGGAATTTGTAAAATTGTATCTCTAACAGTGTAATTTGGACGATTTCTGTTGATGTTAGGAGGATGAGAGATTCCGGGACTTTAATGAAAATTTAGAGTTTGGAAACTTTTCTTGTGAAGTTTCTCGAAATTAAAGTCCTAAAAATGAAGTTTTAGAAGACTTTCAGTGGTGGGGAGGAAGGAGAAAGATGAGGAAGGCTCTCTATTTTTTGTATTTAATAACCTCATATTTAATAGCCGTAGGAAAACGCCAAGGATATTCCAGCGTTTAGATACTCTGCCCCAGAAAATTTCCGGAATTGAAGCTCCAAACAAGAAATTTCAGACGTTTTTAGAGTATGTTGAGGAGAAGTAAATTCACTGTTTTTCCCGTTCAAATTGTAGAAATTGAAGTCCTCAAAACCACAATTTTAGATAATCTTTAATCACGTTGGAGAAAGAGGCTTTGGTCTGAGCAGCCCTACAGTCCTTCCCCTGGATTCACCATTGATATGCTTACACCGCATGCGTATTTTACGCTGTTAAGACTACGGGTGCCGCAAGGGGGCCAATAAGAAAGCTGGGGTGCAAGCAAGGTGCCACGGGGTGCCATAGCGAATTTGAAATGCTCTTACCGTACCAAAAGTCTTCTCAGAGGGTGCTTAATGCAAACTCTGGAGCGCCATCGGCACCCTTTAGGCTTGCGCATGCTCAGTGAGACATCTCGCAGTGCTAAAAGGCACCTCTGATAGCCTGCGCTTGCGCATTACGACTCCAATCTCTCATTATCATCATCAACTATTTGAATGGCGGACATCTTGGTTACGTCGACACGACAGGATTCTCGGTACAGTGTTTTCAGTCTTGGATTTCACCTCTTGAGTTTATTACAAAAATGGATTAATTCCTCATTTCAATCTTCGAATTCTCACGTAAGTACATGCATTTAATCATGGTTCTAAAGATTTCCCAACATATTTACAATCATTTCAAAAAACACAGAAACGTATCTCTGCGCAGCGATTCTCTTTTACTGCGTAGACACCAGCTAGCAAGCAGCAAAACAAAAGGGAAAAGGTTTGAAAAAAAAAAACCTCTGCCCGAATCTTTCTTTCTTATTTGTTTTTATTGTACTTATATGTATACTGTCTGTTTGCGTATTGTGCGCCTGGCAGCCGCGAACGATTCCATCTGAACAAGGCCGTAGCCAGCGGGGGGGGGGGGGGTCAGGGGGTCAGACCCCCCCCCCCGAAATTTTCAAACCTCAAAAGTTTTTAAAAAGTATTCAACTAAAAAAGAAGAAAAAAAAAAGGAAATTTCAAGATTTGATGGTCGGAGGTCCTCCCCCCCCCCGAAGTTGTGACGGGTCTGAGGTTTTTGATGATATAAAGAAAAATTAGAATAATAAAAATAAAAAAAATCCTTTGAATAAACTTGAATAGAGGTCATTCCATGTCAAGTGTACGAGGCGTCCCCACTCAACCCCCTCCGATTTTGATGAATTTTTTTTTTTTTTTTTTTTTTTGATGTATGTATAAGACTTGCATGAAACCACCGAATTATAGCTCCATAAGCCTTATGGTTCAGCCAGTAAAAATTATTTTAGAAAGGCCTCTCTTTCGTGTTTTGAAAGAACTGTCCAAATCGTCAAGTTTGTGCTTTTATTGCTCGCGACTTAAGACGATTATCAGACTCAAATTTGGTGATTCTGATCACTGTTTAGGGTAGAATAGCCTACTTGTGTAACAGAAGCTCTATGCACTGTAGATTTTTTGCAATTTGCTGCCAAAGTTGGTTAAAAATCGTATTTTGGCAAATTTTGACCATACCTTATCAGCTTGTATCTGCTGAGACAAGGCTTCACTAGATAGCGTTTTATACAGGCTGCTCATTTGATCAAAATCTTTGGGATAAAAACGTATACATGTCGCCTAGCGACATCTATCGAATTTTGTGGTAACTAACATTATATACAAATCAGATAATAAAAGACAAAATTAAAATTTAATTTGTTGGCGACAATTTTACAATTTGGCATTCAATTCTATTTTATTATATTTTAACGTCATTTAATAGCTTGTTCGATTTGCTGGTTTATTCTGCATTTTAACGGCTTGTTTTAATTAGTTAGCGAATTATTTTCCATTTTAATTGATTCTAATTATAATTAAACTATGAAACGACACTGGCACCGCAGAGCGATAAATGGCGATTTTGGAACGATAGTTCCATCAAAACTTTTGATGAGTTTAGATTGTCAAATTAATTTATTTGGCGAGTTTTTTAACAAGAATTCTCACATTATTTCGCAGCTTTTTTTTCAGTTGGCCCATTACTTTACTTTCAAGTATTAAACGTATGTGTGAAATTAGAAACAAAAAAGGGAAGATTTCGGTGATTGGAAGTCTGGTTATCTTTCTCTATTGGCGTTAAATCTTTGTGGCCAATTTATGAGCGAGGGAAATACTTCCTTCGCAAACATAAACTAAAGAGCAACAAAATAAAGTAATTATCGCCAAAAATTTGGCAACCACACCAGATTCCCAATTATCGAAATATTATCAATGTGTGAAATTTAACATAAAAAGAACATTACCTTTTAATGTTGTGTAAATGAAAAAAAAATGTACATTTGGTCGTCGTAATATTGTAGTTTTGTTTATTTTTTTCGTACTTGTATTGCTCTTTAGTACTAAGCGATTATATATGCTCATTTCGTTGTTACTAAAGAAATTAATATGTTTTGTTGTCAATCGTCTTTCCGTTGAACACCAATCGCTTCCTTGCAGGGCATTCATTCTGGGGCATCAAAAGGAAATGTCTCTGCGAATAGATTCGCCATTTATCGCTCTAATGGGTCAACGCTATCAAAATGAACATCTGAGCTTTTGCGTAGCAATTAAGATCGTGTGAGCAACAATAATGAAACTAAATAGTAAATAGAACAATCTTATTTCATTGCTACATTTTTATTTATCGGCTGCGAATTTAAGCGTATATATTATTAATGCAGAGATGTCAAAATTGAACGCCATTGCTATATGTTGCTAATTCGAAGAAAGTAAACAATGAATGAATGTCGTATGACTGAATCATGAGTTGCGATCAACTTTACCTGAAAAGGGAATTTATTTCCCCTAAAAAGCAGTACTAATAAGGCCTTTGGCATCAATTCATCCTGTACTCCACTTCAGTAAACTATATCAATATTTTTTAACCCTTAAAGATAGGATGAACATCACTTTTTACAGCAGAAACAACGTGCTAATAAATGTAAACAAACATTTGGGTGGTCCTCATTCAGCGCTCTCTAGCTGGCAAATCTTTACCATTGATGTTTTGAGTAATGAAGCAGCCTGTATAAAACGCTATCTAGTGAAGCCTTGGCTGAGAGAATGACTTTCTGAAGCTAATTCTTTACTCGTTTGTAGCCTGATAGTTCGTCCGAAAGGTGTGCTAGTGGCATCTCGATAGCTCAAATAATTGCTGAATTATGCGAGTTGAAATTCCAGTCAAATTTCTTTTTTCTCAAATTTGTATCAATTTCAAAGGGCAATATCTCGCAAGGGTCATCTTAAATTTCAATTTTCTTTACATCATTGGAAAGAACACACTTTTCTTAACTAAAAAACGTTATTTTTATTTTTGAGACAAAAATTTTTTGTTTGTACGTCATTCAACGTGAAATCAAAGAAAAAAAGACATTAGACCTCAAAAGTTGATGTCAATTTGTTCTATTATTATTTGCAGGAGCTATTGTACTTATGTTCTGATGAAAAACCCTTTTTTAGATATTTTTGAACTTAAGTGTTTGAGTGCGCATTCATAAAAACTCAAGAAAAAGCGAAAAAAAAGAAAGTTTCGTTTTTAACAAAAATAATTATTTTCTTATCGCTGCTATAAGAGCTTGAGTTTCTCTATGTGTTATTTTTAAGCTCTTGAAACAGAATTTCGGATGATATGTCACTTGGCAAGGTTGTAGGTCATTAATGTTTCAAGGTCATAAAAAGCATTTTCCGATTTTTCATCAATTTTGTTTATGAGAAAATTGCAATCATAGGCTGAATATCTAGACACATCCTCTGCAGTATAATGAATGGATTTTAAATTACTACTTATCATATGTTCAATTACTATTGTTATCATTTATTTACACGGTGGAAATAATTGCAATATTCAACTCTATCGAAAACTTTCGTTATTGCTTTTTAAAAAAATAGCTCTGCAGTCCTATTATACATATTTTTTATCACGTACACACCATATTAACTGTTTAATTTATTATTTATCTCTTTTATTAATTGTTTTTTTATTTATTTATTTATTTTTTTTTTTTTTTTTGAAAAGGAAACAATGCTTTTTATGAATTTAAAATATTAACGACACCTTGCCAAGTGACATATTATCCGAAATTCTGTTTCAAGAGCTTAAAAATAATACATTGGAAAAGACTCAGGCTCTTATAGCCCGGTCAAAATATACATTCAGTTCGTAAAAATCGCAAGACTAAATATTGTACAGACCTTAGACATCATTTAAGTGAATTCTAAGTCTGATGATCGCGCGGAGCTAAAAACTTTATTCAAGGTCAAAGGTCTAAAATAGATTTTTTTTTTTATTAAACTAAAAAAAATCGTACGTGCTAAAAATTGGTACAGACCTTAATTACATCATTATAAATGATATCAAAAACTTTGAATCGATCCATTTGAACTAAGCATTTTATGGAAGGTCAAAGGTCAAAATAAGCAAAAATAAATAAAAAATAAATTATAAAACCAAAAAAATTCGCAGAGAGCTAAAAATTGGCACAGACCTAAAATACATCATTATAAACGAAATATCAAAAATTCCTATTGATCCCACTCAATCTAAACATTTTATGCAAGGTCAAGGTCAAAAATCCTTTTTTTTTGTGACAAACGTTAGTGTATCATAAAATGTATAATTTGTACGCATCAAGTCAAAAATATATGCTATAGAAGCTTCTAGCAGTTATGTGAATTACAACATTAGTTTACAACCCCCCCCCGTTAATGGATACGGGGGTATTCCTCGGCAGTATAAAGAATGGATTTTCAATTACTACTTATCATATGTTCAATTACTATGTTATCATTTATTTACACGGTGGAAATAATTGCAATATTCACTCGTCGAAAACTTTCGTATCGCGTTTTGAAAAATGCTCTGCAGTCCTATTATACATATTTTTATCACGTACGCACCATATTAACTGTTAAATTTATTATTTATCTCTTTTATTATTGTTTTTATTTTTATTTTTTTGAAAAGGAAACAATGCTTTTTATGAATTTAAAATATTAATGACACCTTGCCAAGTAACATATTATCCAAAATCTGTTCAAGAGCTTAAAAATAGCAGCGATAAGAAGATAATTATTTCTGTTAAAACGAAACTTTATTTTTTTCCATTTTTTGAGTTTTTACGGATGCGCACAAAAAACTAAGTTCGAAAATATCTAAAAAAAGTTTTTTTTTTTATCAGAACATAAAAACAATAGCTCCTGAAATTTAATAGAACAAATTGACATCACTTTTGAGGTCAATGTCTTTTTTTCTTTAATTTCACGTTGAATGACGTACACATTTTTGATCTGCAATATCCCCTTGAAACTGGTTTGTCTCAAAAATAAAAATAACGTTTTTTAGTTAAGAAAAGTGTGTTCTTTCCAATGATGTAAAGAAAATTGAAATTCAAGATGACCCTTGCGAGATATTGCCCTTTGAAATTGAGACAAAATTGAGAAAAAAGAAATTTGACTGGAATTTCAACTCGCATAATTCAGCAATTATTTGAGCTATCGAGATGCCACTTGCACACCTTTCGGACGAACTATCATGTTACAAACGAGGAAAGAATTAGCTTCAGAAAGTCATTCTCTCAGCAGATACAAGCTGATAACGTGTGGTCAAATTTGCCAAAATACGATTTTTTACCAACTTTGGCAGCAAACTGCAAAAAATCTACAGTGCGTGGAGCTTCTGTTACACAAGTAGGCTATTCTACCATAAACAGTGATCAGAATCACCAAATTTGAGCCTGATAATCGTCTTAGATCGCGAGCAATAAAAGCACAAACTTGACGATTTGGTGATTTTTTTTCAAGACACGAAAAAGAGGCCTTTCTAAAATAATTTTTATTGTCTAAACCATATGGCTTATAGAGCTATAATTTGGTATGGTTTCATGCAAGTTTTATATGTACATCCAAAAAAATTTTCATTAAAATCGGAGGGGGTCGAGTGGGGATTTTCTCGAAGTTTGGGACACTTGACATGGAATGACCCATAGTTCTGCGCACTATTTCGCCAAAGGAGTTTTTTTCTATCTTTTCAACTTAAAACTTAAATTATTCCGTCTCTCCTGCTGGTCTATAATCTTTAACGGGATAACAAAATTTATGGCACTTGTCGTTGAGATTTATTTATCATGGAAAGAGACAGAAGATCCTCTCCTTTACGCCACAAAACAAGTGTGGTCCCCTTTTGGGCTTACTGCGAACAAATTAGCAAAAAGTATAAGATTTTTTAAAAACTTCTATCTCTTAACACATTGATCACAGTAAAAACAGATACAGATGTTTAAATCAGTTATTGTTATTATCAATGGAGAGGTGATGAGTTAACGAAAATGCATTCTTTGTTTTCTGGGTGCGAAGTGTTTTGTACTATATTTCTCGACCCCTATAGCACATAGCAATTTATCGTCGCACTCCTTTATGTTCCTTCCTTCGGTCCCACGGATCCCACGTCACCAAGTCGCAGAGAAGGTCACCAAGTCGCAGAGTTTCTTTAATTATCTTTTCTTCAATTTTTCAAACATGATGTCGTCATAAATTCTGATAAATTTATTTGAAAAATAATGCAGGAGAGGAGAAAGACTCCTTTCCTTCTTCCCAAAAGCCTATTGATTAACATCTTGTCCATTACCTCAACTTCGCTCTCCTTCCTGTTAGTCCAACATACTCCCAATCATAGGGGCTGGTGCACCAAGAAATTGGGGGATCAAAAGAAGTTTGTGAGGAGCTTAGGGCGGCACCCTAAAGTTGTTTTTTTTTCCTGTAAAATTTGCCTATATTATTGGATTTTAACAAATGACCTCCAAAAACTTTAATACAGTCTGAAATGCAGGACGGATTTTACTGTAGATATCCCCTTTGCAATTCAAAGTTCCTTTCCGTACAAACAGCCTTTGCTCCCATTGCGTCATAAAAGTTGCATTGTTTATTTTTTTTTCCAAACAAACTTTCTTCACTTCGAACCCCCCCCCCCCCCCGAAAAAAAATCCTGGCTACGGCCTTGCATCTGAAAAAGGGGAGATAGGTTTAAGATGCGCAGTTTCCGATGCCGTCAGCTTTTGTTCGCTTACTACTTCCTCGTTGCTTTTCCCATTCCCCCCTTTTGTCAATAGCATGTTAAAACTACTGAGTTGAATCCAAGTCATGAATTCTTTTAAAATAAGTTGGAAAGTCTGAACTGTGAGAAAATGCCTTTACCCTAATAGCACAATGTGTCACAGATAAGTCACAGTGACGTCACTGCGAGTCACAAGCGTCACAGTCACACCGTGACTCAATTGTGACGACGCACAAAAGTCACATTGTGACTCGTTTGCGACATTTGCGTGTGACTTCACTTCAACGTCGCTGTGACAGCTGAATTGTGACCGGTCACAATGTAATGTTGTGGAGACGTCACATTGTGACCTTAATGTGAATTTTCATTAAAATATTTTTTTACCGATTGAAGACCGAATTAATAATACCGAATTAATAATTTTACGTTACAAAATCAGTCAAAAATTTTTTTAAGAGCCTCAATCACTTTCTAACAGACAGCAGTAACAAAAGCGACCAAGTGACAACCACTTGCGAATGTCAATCCGTGATGACGTCAAAATTGCAGTGACGGCCCTTACAACGTCAATGCAATTTTGGACAATTTGTGACTATTCCGTGACAACATGACACAGTCACGGAAACCGTTGTCGTGTAATTGTGTATTTGATGCGACGTTTTGATAGTTTGTATCGGTTATGCGGCTTCTCATCATTGTCACTATCAAATTTCTTTACTTACTTGTGACCTTTAAATGACGTCGCTGTAAAGCCCTGTAGTGATTTACAGCAGATGCGAAAACGGGGTATGATTATGAATAGCACAGTGACAAAAATAAGACGCTTTTGTGACTCGGGTACGTCACAAGTAAAGTCCCAAAGAGGTGGCTGCAACTTACGAATGAAAATTCGCGGCGACATCAAAAGTGCGATGTTGCAGTGACGACGCCTGGTAGCACGAAGGCAGTCGATGTCACTTAGTGCTGGTTTTGCGCCTTATTTGTGACTTTTAAATGAAATTCTTCAAAGCATTATTGCGATTTAAAAAAGTCGCAACAAACGGGGATGTGACTACGAATTGCACAGTGACCAAAATAAGACGCTTTTGTGATACCTCACAAGCGAAGTCGCAAAGATGTGGCAGCAACTTACGAGTGTCAGCTCGCGAGAAGTCACAAGGCGGAGAAGTCCTCAGGTGCCGTCACTGTGAAGTCGCACTGTGACGCTGCCGCGACTTCACGCGTACGTCACTGACTGGTCGCATCGGTCGCTGTGACTGTGATGTGAGGTCGCTAAACCGTCACTGGTAGACCTAGGTTGCAATTGGGTCGTCAGGCGTTGTCACTGTAAAGTCGCATTGTGAAGTCGCCGTTGCTGACATTCGTTAGTAACTTGTTGGTTGCGACTTCACTTGTGACGCATGCGAGGGTCACAAAAGCATTGCATTAGCAACGCCTGAAGACGCAAGTGGGACTTTTCTCTGACGTCGTGGTAAAGTCGCATTGTGACTTAAAACTGTCACATCGACGTCGATGTGACTCACTTTGTGACCACAATGTGACCTTCAGCAGCTCTTTACTTTTTGAGTTTCCTCTTGTAACTCTCGTCTAGTATAGTGGTTAGAATTCTTGGCTTGCATCCAGACGACCCGGGTTCGATTCCAGGCGTGGGACAATGGGTTTCGCAGCGTAACGGTTGGCGGAAAGTATGTTGATTCAATCCAGGTTCTTATATCAGTGATTTCTGATGTCAGTAAAAGGCTCTTTTATTTTTTCAAAATTAAAAAAAATATTTTATGACAGGTCGTCGGGCGCCGTCACTGTGAAGTCGCATTGTGACGCCGCCGCAACTTCACACACAGGTCACTGACTGGTCACATCGGTCGCTGTGACTGCGATGTGAGGTCGCCAAACCGTCACTAGGTGACCTCGGTTGCAATTGGGTCGTCATGCGCCGTCACTGTAAAGTCGCACTGTGACGTCACCGCGGTCGGACATTCGTAAGTCGCGGTGACGTGGTTGCGACTGCGCTTGTGACGAGCGTCACGGGTCACAAAAGCGTCACATTTTGGTCACTGTGCTATCAGGGTAATTGCAAGTTCGATCATTTTTAAATCGGAATTCAAGGTGAAAATGTACCAAAACTTTGTGAATAAAAATAATAAATGAAAGTAAACACAGTGATAAATCTGTTTTTTTTTCCAGACATATTGCTCCGGAAAGAGGGGGGGGGGGGGGCTGACTTCAGAAATCGGAGGGGCTGGGCCTATTTAAGGAAGTGGTAGTAGAATGGGTGACAGGAAAAAACGTCCCCGACAAAACGTCCCCGACAAAACATCCCCGGAAAAAACGTCCCCGAACAAAAGTCCCCGGAAAAAACGTCCCCAAGGAAAAAACGTCCCAGGAAAAAACGTCCCCTAGGAAAAAACGTCCCCTAGGAAAAAACGTCCCCGGAAAAAAAGTCCCCAAGGAAAAAACGTCCCCGAGGAAAAAACCTCCCCGAGGAAAAAACGTCCCAGAAGAAAAAACGTCCCCGAAGAAAAAACGTCCCCTAGGGAAAAACGTCCCGTTGGAAAGACATCTCCGATTGAAAAGCATCTTGTACGAACAAAATTAAGTTTTTTTTTTTTGTTTTTTGTTTTAGTGATGAATAGAAATTTTAGCAGCTTTTGTTAAACTTTTTTTTTTTTTGCAACGAATGATTTTAGTGGTGCTTTTTAGCCTACTTTCCCGTTAAAAATAAAAGAAAGACGAAAAAAGTATTAAAAGTAGCTTAATGCATCTAAAAAATATCGCCAAGTCCAAAAAATATCGCCAAGTTAAAAAAATAAAAAGGTAAAATGAATATCGAAAAATTAAAAATTTGAAAGTAGGGTATTGAGATGGGGAATTTGTGTGTCGGTCGGTCGGTCGGTCGGTTGGTCTGTCGGTCGGGTCTGTCTGTCCCGCCCCCTAATAACTTTTGAATGAACATTCCGATTTGGACAAACTTTTTTTTGTTGGAAAGATCTCGGCGAGTACAGCTCATTCCCATATTTGATTTTTTGATTAGAACAATTTTTGGTTCAACTTTGAGCCGTTCAAACAACCGGTCCCGCGATACTAACTTTTGAATGAACAGTCCGATTTGAACAAACTTTTTTTTGTTCGAAAGATCTTTTAAGGAATACTTCATTCCCGTATCTACATTTTCGATTTGAACAATTTTTCGTTCAACATTGAACCGTTTAAACAAGCTGTCACCCCTAATAAATTTTGAGTGAACAGTCAGATTTTAACAATTTTTTTTTTCGAAGCATCTCGGCAAGGATACTTTATTACCGTATTTAAATTTTAAATTTGAACATTTTTTTCGTTCAACATTGAACCGTTCAAACAAGCTCTCACCCCTAATAACACTGTTCGACAAAAAAAAAACCTTGAAAATGTTTCTGGCATTTTGAAGGCTGATTCTTATGTAAAATGACCCCCTGAATCCGAATATGACCCCCGTTTTCCCACATCACGTACCAATTTTTTTTAAAACGCCCCCCTTTTTTTTTCATTTTTCCTTAGTTTCAGAGCTATTATATTTTTTTGGAGGGGAAAGGAGCCTTATATTCACCCCTAAATTGTTTTGGAGGTCAAGAGAGACTCAAAGTTTAAAATCATGAGCACCGAGAAAAAATCGGGGAACTTGGGGGGGCGTAGCCCCCCAAAATATTTGAAAAATCACCAAAAACGATCTTTTTATTCTAGTTTCTTTAAAAACACCTTTAAAACATTTTTTTCGGTGCAGAACCAGAGTATAGAATCCGCTCCTATGGCTCCTGGGTCAGAAAAAATTTTCACGCTGTAAATTTTTTTTTAAAAATAAAATAATGCTCTAAAAATCGCACTTTGCACTCGAGTTTTAAAGCAGGTCTTCAGCCAAAAAAAACAAAATTGTGGCTGATTCTTATGTCAAATGACCCCCTATTTCCAAATATGACCTCAGTTTCCCCCCTCCACCTCCTCTTTCCAGAGCGCCCTCCCCCCCAATTCAGAGTCATTTTACTAATTCGGAGGGGAAAAGTACATTACGTAACCCGTTAACATAATTCTAAAAGGCAACAGAGGTTCAAAGTTCGTACAGGTCCAAAAATCTATGTGCTATACCTAGCCCAAAAATATTAAAATCCTTATTTCTAAGAGAGTCTTAAACCTTATTTTCTCCCTGTAAAAAATAAGGATTTAAGAATCTTCTTTGCTAAATGAAAAATATAACGCTTTCTAAGGACACTGTACGTAACTTTGAACCTCTGTTGCCTTTTGAATTATGTTAACGGGTTACGTAATGTACTTTTCCCTCCGAATTAGTAAAATGACTCTGAATTGGGGGGGGGGGGGCGCTCTGGAAAGAGGGGGTGGAGGGGGAAACTGAGGTCATATTTGGAAATAGGGGGTCATTTGACATAAGAATCAGCCACAATTTTGTTTTTTTTTGGCTGAAGACCTGCTTTAAAACTCGAGTGCAAAGTGCGATTTTTAGAGCATTATTTTATTTTTAAAAAAAAAATTTACAGCGTGAAAATTTTTTCTGACCCAGGAGCCATAGGAGCGGATTCTATACTCTGGTTCTGCACCGAAAAAAATGTTTTAAAGGTGTTTTTAAAGAAACTAGAATAAAAAGATCGTTTTTGGTGATTTTTCAAATATTTTGGGGGGCTACGCCCCCCCAAGTTCCCCGATTTTTTCTCGGTGCTCATGATTTTAAACTTTGAGTCTCTCTTGACCTCCAAAAAAATTTAGGGGTCAATATAAGGCTCCTTTCCCCTCCAAAAAAATATAATAGCTCTGAAACTAAGGAAAAATGAAAAAAAAAGGGGGGCGTTTTAAAAAAAATTGGTACGTGATGGGGGAAAACGGGGGTCATATTCGGATTCAGGGGGTCATTTTACATAAGAATCAGCCTTCAAAATGCCAGAAGCATTTTCAAGGTTTTTTTTGTCGAACAGTGTAACTTTTGAGCGAACAGTCAGTCCAATTTAAACAAACTTTTTTTTGTTCGAAAGATCTCGGCAAGGATACTTCATTACCGTATTTAAATTTTCAATTTGAACATTTTTTCGTTCAACATTGAACCGTTCAAGCAACCTTTCTCCACCTAATAACTTTTAAATGAACAGTCTGAATTGAATAAACTTTTTTTGTTCGAATGATCTCGGAGAGACTCATTCCCATATTTCACTTTTCAATTTGAACCATTTTTCGTTCAATGAGGAACCGTTCAGAAAAAATTTTAACATGAGCGACTACTGGGAAATTTAAATTGAATGTTAATCCTGAGCTTTAAGGTGGATTTCCTTCAAACTAACTTTGGAAGGAAACGGTTTTGATAAAAAAATTGTATGTAAAGTACTTTTCTGAAAAATCTTCTGTGAGGACTCTGATTCCGACTCCGACTCCGCAAACATGGCGGAAATGCAGGCTCAGAAAAAAATGACTGACTGGGCAGACGATTTTTTGTTTATTTATTCATTTTTTTTGTTTAATTTATTATTATTATTATTTTTTGGCAGACGATTTTTTTTTGTTTACAAAAATTTTTCATTCACGAGAGCATTTTATTCTTTATTTATATTTAACAACTGGCAACGGATTAAAAATAAAATTCGAGACATTTTATTAACGAACGAGGTTTTTTTTCTTTCTTTGATAAAATGTGTTTTGATGTTCTTTGTACTTTTATTTTATTTATTAATTTTTTTTCTTTTGAAAACGATTGTGAAATTTTTCTACGGAAGAACTATAACAGTTACATTCTTTAAAAGGTGCGACAAAACTTTATTTACTCGTTTATTTACTTTTTACGTGTCCATTTCATCTGATGAGAGGGGTATATATTTTGCTTTTAGAAATCAGCTTTAAGTGCTATAAAGGTACGTTTGACATAATTTTCAGTTTCAGATATTCAAGAGAATATTGATTAGATGCTAGAATGCCGATGTCGATGTACGGGAAAGTAGGCTCGTTTAGTTCTTGACAGAACTTCTTGTTTCTTATAATCTAGCTACTTAGAAGCGTTTATCGCTTGATTTAATGGATTTTTTTTTTTTGTAATTTTTGATATTATTAAACAGTATTGGATATTAAATACAATCAGGGCCGCGCCGTCCCAATGTGCAAAGCCGTGCGGCGCACAGGGGCGCCTGAGCCTAAAAGGCGCCGAGCTCTACCGACCAAAAAAGCTCAAAACAAAAAAACTTCAAATTGAAAATACAAATAAAAAATGATTGAACTTTTCATTTCACTAACTGTGCTAGTGAAAATGTACTGTTCATTGAAACAAGCAATCCGTCTCATTGCCTACCTGTAATGGAAAAATTATTGCCTTGATGGGTTTAAACAAGCTATTCGAAAGTCTAATCTTTTACACTACAAACACGTGATGCTGATGCAGAACATCAGCATTTTTCTTCCGAATGGAGGCGCTGCATATGCTATTTCGAAATGTCTATATGATGATAAGCAAAAGAGCAGAGAAAAATTTTCTGCTTTTCAATAGGTTTCTTCCGGTGAGTCTCTAATTACGCTGGATTTTGTTTAGTGCAATATGTATTTTGGTATTTTAACTATTCTTCGTAGCATATATGCATGTTATTTACTGGTGCGTAATATTTACATAGTATAGACAACAGTTTAGGTTAACTTTTCAGTTTCGAAAAGTGACGCTTTGACCATAATTACACGATTTTTAGAATTATGGGTTTTACCGGGAAGGATTTCATATTCCGAGTTTAAGGGGGAATATCTTACATGTTATACTTCAATTCAGAAACATAATCAGTTGCTTTAACTTCAATATTTAAAATATTTCTTTATTCATAACACATTGGTGTATTAAAGGAGCTACTGAACTCGAAATGACTGAGATATGAAGTAAAAATGTGCAGTGTATTCCAAAATTATACATTTGTCATGCTCGGGTGTTTGGTTTCACAAAAAAATGGAAGAAAATATTTCTTTAGTTCATTGTGTCTTAAATGTATCCTTAAAATTTGATTTATTTTTAAATTAAAGATGTAGAGCAAAGCTTCCTAAAGTTAGGTCAGCGGACCCCTTTGGAGTCCGCCAGCACTCGACAGGGTGTGCTCCGCAGAATTCGAGAAAAAATGTTTAAACAAGTATTTATATTGATATTTAAATAATGCCTTTATATTTGCCTTTACAATGCCTTTACATTTGCAAAGTTTTCTATTTTGAAGTATGGAATTGTCTCAAGATGCAATGTTATTAGAATTTCCGGTGCCGTAGTGCAAAGTAACAGTATACCTTGAAACATGTTTGGGACACTTTTATTATGAATAAGCTCTAAAATGTGCTCCGTTTAAAAAAATGTGCACTGAAATGTACTAAAAATCTGTTCCGCAAGTGTTCCTCTCGGATAATTTGTCAATTTTTAGCTTGGCACCTAAGCTTCATGAACAGAACACATTTAAGAGCAGATTGGGATGACATTTGGGCATACTTGTGAACCAGGGGTGCCCACAGAGGGGTTATGGCGCAAGTTGCGCCATCAAAGTTTTTAGGGGGGATTTTTTTCAAACTAATTTATTTATTTTTTATTTAAATTATTTATTATTTTTTTTTATTTAAATTATTTACTGATTTTTTTAAATAAAAATTATTCCTTAATTTTTTTTTTAATCAAATTATTTCTTTTATTTTTTTATTATTATTTTTATTTATTTATTTTGTGCGTGTGTGTGTGTGCTTGGAATGTCTGGAAGAGAAAAAAAGCGATTCTATTCTGCACATAATTTGTACTCTTAAAAAATTAATAATATATAAAAAAATAATAGTTGTAATTTAAAATATGAATAAATAATATTTAAAAAAATAAATAAAACCAAAAAGAAAGGGTGAAATTAAAAAAATAAAAAGCACAAGAGGGTTGTAAAAAAAATTGTGGGGGGGGGGGATTGCACCATTAAGCTTGGGGGGGGGGGTGAGAATCCCTGTTGTGCACGCCATTGCTTTCTTTCACAAAAATCCAACAAGCTTTCTATATCTTCCAATCAATATCATCTCTCAATATGATACTTCTAGAACTTTCGTTGCAATGAATCGCTGCCGTTGGTGTCGAGAAGGCCGGCAAAAAAAGTATGATTCTTATTAGTCGAATACCATCCATTGTGTAGAGGCAATTGGCAGCTGCTTTACGATATTGCTGTAAAATTAATATCAAAAACTATTAGTGTAATTGATTGGGTGGTTCATAAGTGCTGTAAAAAGGTGTCCTAAAAAGTGTTACAATGGGTTCTAAACACATGCATTTATGTTCAAAGACTGTTCTCAAATATATTTTCAAAAGTGTGATATAAAACTGTTAAACCAAATAAGTATTCCAAAATGTGCTCTCAGTAGTGTTTTAGTAGCTGCTTTAAAAAGTGTGCTTCAAAATGTTATAAAAAACAAGTGTATATTCAAAAACGTGAACATTTAATTGAATATATTGCACCCTTGCAAGAAAAGTGACATAAGTCAAAAAATATTAAATTTCTGATTTTTATATGAAGCAAATCAAAACGTTGCGTTCTTTTACGTGGAAAAGAGTCACAACTAAAATTTTGAGAGTGTCTGCTAGGTAGCGCTAATAGTGACAGCAGTCAAACTAAAATGTAAATATTTTTATACATAAAACATGGGACAAACTAAAAAAGTAGTACCTCTGCAGAAATTTTAAGTTGTTTATATCTATATTTTATTAAAAAATATTAATGAATACAAGCAACAGTTAACCAGTAAGAAACCAGTAGTTTTACTTTTACTCGACTGTAAAATTAGCCCATTCCGACTTGTGTCAATTTTCTTGCAATTGCACGATATATATATGGGCGATTCTCTGTAAACTGGTAATTCGCTGTCCGGACCGAGTATTTTAAAAATAATAAAGTGTAATAAAGTAATTATCGCTCTTAATACAAGTAAAGCATTAATACTTTGTGGCCCAATTGTATTTGGAGTGATAACAATTTAATATTTTTTTCTAGAAATTATCTAAGCGCCAAAAACACAGTCCCCTGGCTGTCCCAATCCCATAGTCTAACTGTTAAAGATAGTATTTCAAAAAACCTATTAACACTACATAAATTTAGCAATTAATATCTAAAAACAGAATAATGAAGCTATACTTTTCTTATGAAATAAGGTATAATTACGTATTTCTAAAACTTAAAATTGTCATGTAAATTCTGTCCGGAGTTTTTTCAAACAGTCCTCTGCACCAAATTCAAAGCTGTAACACGAAAAATCTATAACTTTTGCAAATTTTTTTTAGTATGAAGTTTAAAGTAATTAGTGTGAATTTGCCGAAATTGCCAAGAACGGTGTTGAAACACTATTTTGCTTAGTTTGAGAGCCACGTTTGTGATGAAAATATGCATCAAGGTCGTTGCGAAAACAGTCCTCTGGGAAGTGATTTTATTAATGTCAATTAATTTAATGATAAAACATATTAGTTATTATGTCCACGATTTGTGCCTAAATTTATAGGTAGTCTCGTAACTAATTATGTTCCAATAGTTTTGCAGATATTACGCAACAAAGAGCAAAAACATGGTCACCTGGCACAGTCCCCTGCCTAGTTATACTAGGCGAGGGACTTACCCCCTATCATGATTTATCAGAAAAACACAAGCTTCAATTGGCCCTCTTTCAAATCAAAGTAATAGATTCATTTTCTGAACAATAGTATTATAATTATACGAACATTTCAAAACTTCATGCCCGGACAGATTTCGTGTGAAAAATGACGAGTTTACAGAGAATCGCCCATATATTATTTCATTTAAATTTACACTTATTTTAATTTCCATATGTATTTCAGATTAATATATTGTATGCATTAATTGTATGTATTATCAAATGTATTTTTTCTTTCAATACCATGCTTTCAAAATTAACAAAATATGTTTCAATTCATGTATTTCATAAGTAGAGTTTGATAAACGCCCAAATTGTTACGCTCTTTTAAAAAAAAATTAACAAATTATACGCGAAGCGTATTTTTTTGTAAATTATATTTGTCTACACAACATCACTGCTAATGTTAACTATCGAACACCCCTGCTCTCCGCGAACATCACTGCATATGGGGGGCGCTCTGAAGACATTTGCACGACGGCGCCGATCAGGCTTGGCGCGGCCCTGAATACAATTTGATCAATAGTATTGATCAAATACAGTCGAGCCCACTAGAATTTCGGTTAAAGGAATATCCCGCTAAATATAATACATTTTCAATGTACCAAACCGTTATCGTGCATTATTTTCATCCCGAATAATAGACTGTCCAGCTTTTTAGAATATTTTTAAGTGGCAAAATGGCTAAGCGGGCTCAACTGTATAAGGTCTGGTGGGGTAAAATGGTCAATGGGGAAAGTGGTCATACTTCAAAAAAATCTGTAGTTTACAAATAAATGTTTGAAGGAGTGATTTTTTTTTTTAATTTTTAAATTTGAATGTTTTCTCAGGTTTGAAAAAAGAAATATAAAAATTAGAATGGTATTTTTTTTTTATTTATTTTTTATTATTTTTTTTTTTTATTTTAATGAAAATTACGAGCTCTATTTGTCCAGTCAATTGAAAACAGCAGTTGCACGAATGTGCATAAAAATCGGTTGAATGTGAATATTTTTCCCAAAAAAATATTTTATCCCATGTTCAGACATGTAATAAAATAATCTAAAAAGTTCATTCTAGTTTTTTTAATCCTAAAAAATATCCCCCCAAAAAATCAATTTTTTAGCCTTTTAAAGCAGGATCCCTTCTTAACAAAAAAAAAAAAACTATTGAAGGATTTAACTAAGAAACGACTGACCATACATTAACATTTGTTTATTTTTCCCTGACAATTATATAACTTACAATGAAATAAAATAAAATTAAAGAAAAATCCCAAAGAAAAAATGTTGAAGTAAGTCAATTTAAGAACAATTTTCTTGATAAAATATAATATTTCTTTGTTTCCAAAATTCAAGTTAGAAAAAAATTTTAATAAAATATCTCTCATTTTTCAAAAGAATTACTTTTATTATGATTAAAAATTTAATCACTCACAGAAAATTATAAAAAAAATTTTTTGCACCTCAATTTTTTTTCCTAGGGGACGTTTTTTTCCTAGGGGACGTTTTTTCCGGGGACGTTTTTTCCTAGGGGACGTTTTTTCCTAGGGGACGTTTTTTCCGGGGAAGTTTTTTTCTAGGGGACGTTTTTTCCGGGATGTTTTGTCGGGGACGTTCTTTCCTGGGACGTTTTGCTGGGGACGTGTTTTCCTAGAACCAGCAGAATGGGCCTCCTGTCCTGTCAGAAGTAAATTGAAAACAACCCGCTCTAAATAAACATTTTGATATTTTGAAACATCACTTAACATGTAAACTTATCTCAATGGTTGACTTGCCCTCTACCTAAATAAACTCCCATATACGCCAGTAGTAGGGGCGATATGTGTTTAGAAAGTTTCTGTTTGTTTTCCCTTTCTGAGAACAATTTTATTATTTTTTTTCCATAAAAAGGTAACAGATAGAAAAACCGAATCAATTACAGTACAAAGGTGCAACGAAGCAGGACTCCCGTGAGGTAAAATAAACTTATTTAAGGTGAAGAGGGGAGTATGAGAGTTCGGTGATCCCCCTTTTTTTTTTCAAACGTATAGATGAATAGATTCTTGTAGAGAGACAAAGCGTGGATCCAGATTAGAAGGGAATCATCTAAAACGAGGAGGACTGCAAACATCAGGTGGATTGCGTTACAAAATCGATGAAAAGAAATTAGAAATATGAACCGAATCGTGAACCTCAAGGAGAAATAAAATTTTCTCCAGTGAATTTTTGCTAAAGAGTTCAAATAATGGAGTTTCAGACAAAGAAGACAGATTCAGTTTGGAAAAATTTTCGAAATCGAAGTTTTTAGAAATCGATAGTATTGGAAGACGGAAGACGGCCTGAATTGGACCCCCTAAGAACAAGAGGACTGTAGCTGAATCTGAAGCAAAACAAAAACACAAAATGGGCAATCATAAGCTAGATTTCACGAGGAATCGATTTAAGTACTTAATTTAAAAAAAAAATCCATGTTTACAGAAAATTTATCTGCTAAATACGTCTAAACCACACCGCTAAATACGTCTTCTGTAAATATAAAATTGTTGGCCTTCTTTACATGGGCGGATTTAGGCTGCGAATTCTGGGGGTGCAACAAACCGCCCCCCCCCCGAATTCCCTGGACTACCAAAACAAAAATTTTAGTTATCAAATCAAGCTTTTTTTTTTGGCGCACGGGGGGGGGGGGTGACTAAAGTTAGTAATTTTCAGGAGGGGTTTCGTGGATGTCTGGACTTTGAGAGCCTCTGAACTACATAATATGTTGTATTTTTGAGTTTTCTTTTTCAAGTGAATTAAGTTGAATTATAGCTGTGAAAAAATATAACTTATTTTCCAAACTGTTTCCAGATGAAATACGCTTAATTTATTTTTTTTTTTCAAAATTTAAGCAAAATGTTGGGGGTGCGGGGCACCCCATGGCACCCCCGTAAGTCCGCCTATGCTTCTTTAATAATTTTTGAGTGGAGGAGGGATAGTAGGTCATCATTAGACGTTAAGGGAAAGGATAGGGTCCTAGGACTCTGCGCCAGAAAGTTTCTTAACAATGCAATAAGAGGACATCTTTGAGAAATTCAGGGGGAAAATTGAGTTCGGAGCGAGCTCAGCTCCCCCACCCTCCCCCCCTAAGTAATGCTTTGGAATTTAAATTATAAAAACGGAGTTCGCTGACAATCCCTTTGAATTTTTAAAAATTGAAGTCTTAAAAACGCGTTTGTAAACTTTCTAAATAACGTTGTGAATTGATGGAGCTCAGAACTCTTCCTGGAAGTGTTTAGAAATTTAAGCACGCTCCTTCCCATAAAAAAAAAGCATCTCTGGACCATTTTTGATGCCGTTAGGGAAAACGAATGGGATTCACGAATTCTCCCAGGGGATTTTTTAAAAATTAATATGATAAAATGCAATAGTTGGCCATCTTTGATTCCTCTTTCCTATATGTTTTGAAAATTTCGGTTTTTAACGTATTCACTTATTTTCTATTTGTTTGTTCAGAAATTCATTATTTTTACTTTATTTTATTTATTTTCCGTTTGACTTTCTAAAGGAGAGAGGGGGGGAGAGAGAGAACTGCAATCCCGGTTTGAAGGAAACAATGGATAAATTAATCCACGGATGAGTTAAAACAAACTAGAAAATAAAATAGTAATTGTTAAATCACTCAGAAATTCTTGTGTTTTTAAACGCTTTCAGAGATAAGAATTGTGTTAAATGTCCAAGTGTGGTTTTAATGCAAGATTTTAAAAATATGTGCATCGTAGCGTAGTAAAGTATATGAGTTGGCGAGTTTTTGCTACTTTGGCCAAAGCTGGTTTGGCGTAACTTTAAAACCTGGTGTTCGTAAGTCACGCCCCATGTATGACATCACGCTCCCTTGAGCTTTCCAGAACGTTGCGATGCAAAAGATCACTGCAGAATTAGCCACTAGTGTGGTATAGTTTTAAAATTCCAGATTTGTTGTTTTTGTTTAACGTGCAAACATAATCAGTGATTTGACTTCAACAATATGTATTAAAATTTTTGTATTTGCTGTGTGTTGGGAAATTGTATTTGAACAGAATTCGGAAATTGAGATTTTAGTTCGATTGTTAAACGCATTAAATAGTTGTTAATTTTCAACGGGCTGATTTTCAGCTTAGTAAGTATACTATTTGAGTGAAATTAAAGCTATTATGGTACATGGAAGTTTG